>MINK01176888.1:0-13357 GCA_001735545.1 Phormia regina | reverse complement strand
TGGTCGCGTTTGACCGACTATATCTTTTTCTCTCGTTCTATTTAAAATGCTTTTTTTTTTTGGTAATAAACCAGTATCTACTAAACTATTCGACGGATGAAATAGAAATATATAGAAAATGTATAGAGGAGGACATAAGCATTTAAAAATATCATCTTGTAGACACCCTGTGATAACACGAAATTAGCTACAGGGCGTCAAAATTTACTATTACGAGTATGTAAAAGTTTAATAAAATTTTAACTTTTACAAATCTAATCCAATTTTAAAGATTATAAGATTTCTTCAAATTTTGAACAATTAATTTCTTAACTTCTTTAAACCATAGTAATAAATCAATTATGTAAAAATTTCTAAACACACATACATATGTATATTGTACATATTAATAACAAAGCGATTGATAATAACAATTTAATTAAATTAAAATGTTTCCCTTTTTCTAAATCTCAAACAAACAAAAAAAAAATAAAAGATACAACAACAAAGCAAATTTATTAAGTTCAACATCCGACAGCTAATAACTCAATACCACCCAATTGGTTTGTACATATACACATACATACTTACGTTCAAATGTAGGTTATTATTCGCTCAAAAAAACAATTATTCAATTAAAATTAATAACAAAAAAAAAACAAAAACACAAATACTAAAGTACATACATACAACAAAAAAACATTGTACTCGTAATTATATTACCTTCACAGTTCAATAATAAAACATAAAAATTAAATTAATGTGACACTTTTGAACAATAACAAATAAACATTTCGCATTGGAAATCAACAAATGTGAACAGCAAGACAAATATTGAAAAGCCAAAAACCGAAAAATCAAAACTAAAATTCAAAATTGAAAACAATAAATTTATTCGCATTTTGTTGGAAAATTAGTTGAAAAACTAAATGTCAGCAAAAATTTATGGGCCTAAGAGTTGTTGAGTTAGTTGCCTAAACAACTTTGATCTGTTAGAACGGTTCTTGTGCTTGATCAAGTCAAAAATTTATTTAAAAATACACGCACATAAAATCCAGAGCTCAATGACCGCAAAACAAAAATTCACACACACACACTCACACACTTACAATGCACTAGTTTAGGACATTGGTTTGGACAGTTATTGACCAAAAACTTAAAATGAAAAAAAAAAATAATAATAATAATAAAAAGCTAACAAAAACTCTACACAGCTGTTTAAATCATGTTAACAAGCCGTAAACACCCGCCGGAGGCATTTGACTAGTAAAAACAACCACAACAAAGTTGTATATTTCCAAGTTTTTTTAGGCCTTTTTTTCTGTTATAGTGTGTGTGAGTGACAGTGTGACATATCGACAAGCTTTTTAGATTCAACATGATATAGTATGTAAATGTATGTTGCAAATGTTTTTTGTGTATTCTCTAAAGAAAACTTTGTTTTGTTGTAGTTAGTTATTTATAACATTATGTGGCAAAGTTGGAATCATCCAAAAATTATTTTAGGGAAAACATAAAGCTTTCCTTAAAATTTAACAGATATTTTTCACATATATATTATTGAATAATAATATAAATCAAAATTCAAATTATTTTTTTATTAAAAATTCTTCTACAGTAAAAGACATGACATGGAATCACTGACTTCGAAATTCTTCAAAAATATAATAAAATATCATATGAACGAAAAAGTACCACAATGTCCCCTAATGAATTTTCATTAACTTAGGACCAGGTATCTAAATTAAAAATGATAGAAAATTCAAAAAGTACCATCAGAACAAAAAGGTACCATAAAATCTCCTCTTATACATTCACATTCACTTAGGACTACATATCATTAATTTCATCTTTCTAGGTTCATAATTATAAAAAAAAATCAAAAAGTACCATTAGAAGAAAAAAAGGTACCATAAAGACCGCACTTGTGAAATTTTCCCTATAGGACCATGTATATTTAATTTCATATTTCTAGGTTAAATATTACAGAAAGTTGAAAAAAGTTCCATTAGAAGAACAAAAAATACAAAAAAGTCCCTCTTCTTGATATCTTACTCATAGGACCATATATCTTTAAGTACCACGAATCCACTCTTTTGAATTCCTTTCCATATAGGACTAAATTTACTTATATTTCTAAGTTTAATGTAGTTTCATTATTAAGTTTGAAAAAATGTTATTTTCTCGCTTAAACCTTTTTTGGTACTTTTTTCCACCCATCGATGTAACAAAAATTGTATTCCAATAACTTTCTAAAAATCATCATATGAATATTTCAATAAATATTAAAAAATTTTATTGAAATACCAAAAATAGGTACCTTAAACGTTTGAATTTCTAAAAAGTACTGAATTTGTATTTCTCATTTTTGACATAAATTGTATATGTATGTTCATTGGTTTCAGAGATATATGTGGTGCCAAAAAAGTACCCGTTTTTACCCGTTTCTCCCTAAAAAAAAGTACCAGACACCTGCACAATTATTTTTTTAATGAATAACGATAACTATTCAACTTCTTTGGTATCATTATTTCCAAAAATGCCGTTTTAGTGGATCTATATGATGGGAGACCTACCTACGTTCCAAATTTCGTCTCTCTAGCTTCAGCCGTTTGGGCTGTGGGATAATGAAATAGTCAGTCAGTCAGTAACTTTAGTGTTTTATATATATAGATATAGATATAGATGAATAATATGATTGATTCATATATCAATCCCTAGACACTAAAGGGTTAAATAATTTTTTCTTTTTTATTTTAATTTCCAATCATATTTATTAAAGGGCTTCAACAAATTGTAGAACTTCACGAAATTTTTGCAGATAAAAATATACTGAATTAAAAGTTTTGTCAATAATTAATTTACTTAAAAAAAATTGTAATTGTATCAATTATTCGGGTAATCGAATTTTTAAAATATCTTACATTTCTATTTTAAAATAAAGCCTTTTATCAGCTTCTAATTATTTTCCTAATACTATTTAGTTAGTTAGTTAGTTAATCAAAAACAAATAAAAATAAAATTATCATCACCAATTTAATGTCAGTAGATAGGTAGAGAGGGTTGCACAGTACTCGAAAGAGTTCCTGTGCATCCACTCGAAGACCTAAGGGTACATTGAAGGTCCCTTTGAAGAAATTATTTAGAGAAAAGTAAAGAAATGAAAAAAAGTTAGAAAGCTGCGACCAAGAAAAGAAAAGAATTGAAAAAAGAGATTCAAGATAGAGGAAGATATTACCGCCCTACTTCATTTGCCGTATGCCAACGGCATCCTTTTAGCCAGCCTATTTCCATGACGAATCCCATCTCCACTCCTGATAAGCTATCTAATTCGTCGACGAATCAGCTGCCTTGCCATTTCTGCCTACTCCATTGTAGACATGGGCAGTGGCATAAAATATGCTCCACTGTCTTTATTTCCTCATCATCTTCGCACATCCTGCAAAGACCGGAGGATGTGCGAAGATGATTCCACATCATTCCCCCTATAGGACAATGACCTGTCAGGTTTTCCCTTTACATGCCCAATAGTAGATTTGAATCTGCCATATAAAGTTTTGGCCATACGGCCCTTGACAATCTGCAGTCTGCTCTACTATTACATGCATGATTGGTTCTATCCTGAATCCACTCTATAATCAACCTGAAGTAAAAGCCTATCGGTGAGCTAGTGCCACTTTCACTTACAGCACCATCCAAAGCTGAGCCGTTCCTAGCCAATTCATCGAGTACCTCATTGCCCATTACCTCGCAATGACCCGGCACCCAACATAGTCTAATGTGATAGTTGCCCAACAATCTCCCAAGAGCTTTCTTACAGTCGCTAACTAATCTAGACGAAATGTTCCTTCAGAGCCTTTAGCGCCGCCTAGCTATCCACATACAGAGTTACCTGCGTATTCTTTTCAATGTTCCTTGTTATCAATTCTTTAGCCTTAAGGATACCTAGAATTTCTGCCTGGAACACACTAAAACTATCTGAGAGCCTGTACGCTTCCCTTTGAATAGTTCATCCTTTCCTGACCATTGGTCTCTATTGGGGATAACCAGTGTAGGATTTTCCCCGAAATCAACCTCCCTGGACCCGAAAGGAGTCACATCATGTTCACTGAGTTTGATTTCGTTAATGTGAATAAATTCCATAAAAATATTAATATCAACTTAAAATTCAACACAAATAATATTTTTATAAGTATAAATCACAGTGTAAAATTTTATGAAGATCAATAGCACCCGTATAAGACCCAATTTCGGGAAGCAACCAAAAGTGCATAAATACATGTAAATCATAGTATCGACTTAATATTCTGTATAATTAATTTTTATTTTACATTTAATACAAGTACATGTACATAATTGGCCCCTTCCAGAATTTTGCTACACATAGGCAATGGTGTAGGGTATCATATGGTCAGGCTTGACCAATTATACCTTTTTCTCTTGCTCTAGTTCTCGCGATAAATCGTGAAAAAATAAGAAAGTTGCACTATTTATTAAAGCATATCTCGAAAACTAATTGTCCAATTTTTTTCAAAGATATATCATTAAATTACCATTAAAATTACCTTTAAGCGTTTTTTACATCAATTTGCAATACGTTCAACAATTATGGAGTTATTAAGCCCGTTTGCTGATTACAAAAATTGATTTTTTTTTTTCTTTTTTTGCAAAAATTTATTTAAAAAAAAAAAAAAAAAAAAATCATAAAAATTCGAAAATGTTAAAAAATTCTAATTTTTATTCCTTGCTTGTGAGGATAAATTTCTTGCAAACAAAACGAAACATATTTCATTAAAATCGATGCATAAATTTTCATTTTATTCACAATTTCGTCAAAATACTCATTTACAATTTCTTGTTTTTATTTATTAATTTTTCTATGAGTATTTTCACAAATTTGAGAATAAATTCAAAATTTATGCATTGATTTTAATGAAATGGTTCTTATTTTATTGACAACAAATTCATCATTATGATTAAAGAATAATAATTTTAAATTTTTTACACTTTTGAATTTTTATGATTTTTTTTAAATTAATTTTTGTAATTTTGTAAAAAAAATAAATTTTTTTTCAGAAAAAGGGTTTAATATCTCCATAATTGTCAAACATATTAAAATGTAATGTAAGAAAAACTTAAGGATAATTTTAATAACAATTTTTTGATATATTTTTAAACATAATATTTTCAAAACTTTAAAAAGTTAATATAAATCCCGTATATGGCTAAATTGTCTATCTTACTACTCAATTAAAACCATATAAATCATACAACATATTATATTATATATATTTTTTATTATATATATTTTTTTAGGTTATATAAAACTTGATTGATTAATTAAATTATGACATAAAAAAAAACTCGATCAAAACAAAAGCTGAATTACTTAATTGACAATTTAATGTAATTCATGTTTACTTTTCTCAAACAATAATACTTGTTTCTTAAGTCTTTTGTTTTTTTTCCCCCCTCATAACAATGTAGAGAAAAAAAGTTGATTTATTGATTTAATAATAGCAAAATCTTTACTAATGAGTTTTAAGTGGCAAATAAAATAAAATTATTAAAAATATGCTTATGAACAGAAATAAAATTTAAACTAATTTAACAAACACACCTTGAACAAACGTTTAATTTTGGGCTATTAAATATAAAAAAATATTGAAAATCATGGTAAATTATAATAGTTAATTTCTTTCTCTAAGGAAAAATAAGAGGGGGTGATCATTAACCTTATTCTCAGCCATAAAAATGTCTTTACAATAAATAAATTATGGAATATAATTTAATCATAAATTTATTTCAGCCAAACCACACATGCAAACAAAAATATAAAAGAAAAAATTATTTATTCGTTCCAATTTGTCTAAAAAGTATTAAATAAAATTACAATTGTTAACTAATCAAGCAACTAAACTAATTTCAGTCATGTTGATTTAATTATATTAAATTCTTAAATTTTTGTTTTGCTAAAAAATATTGCTTAAGGGTATAGTTTTTTAAGATTTTTTTTTTATAATAACTGACCTTGTTTAATATATAGATACATTAATGCAGCCATATTTTATTGATTTTAAAATATTTATTTTTTTTTTTCAGTTATAGTTAAATACTTTTTAAAAATTAAATTCAGTTTTTATTAAATTAAATTAGAATTGTAGAAACATTTACTATTTTTTTTTTTTTTTAATTTCTACCAACTTTTGTATGACATCTACTGATTTGTTAAAATTGATTAAACTGCTGAAAGAATATTGTAAAATAAAACTAACACAATTGTTTGTTGTTGTTGTTGTTTTTTTTTTCTGGTGACCTTGTAACATAAGAAAATTTGTGCTGAAAACTTTCAGACCATTGTTATGCTGATGTGAGAATTATGTCCAATATTATGTATAACAAGGGGCCTAAATACACAGAAAAATTTATTAGCGTATTTTTTACAATTAACTCAGTTGTTTAATTTTGCATCAAAATTTAATAAATATTTCAAGAAAAAACTAGAGTATCTGATGGGAACTCGAACCCACCCCGCAGGATTAACAAACCAGCTAAACTTACCCATTAGACCCAACGGTTTCTCTAGTGGGGTTCGTAAAGGACATTCCGGCGGGTCGCCATGATTCATTGAAAAATATTTCATAAACACAAAAATTTTTAATGTAAAATATTATGTGGAGATTTTTAAATAAAATCCAATTAAAGCCAAAGAATCATTTAAAAAATGAAAAGAGGAAATAAACTGGTTATTTTGATCTTGATTCATCATTGCGATTTTAACTTTTTAAAGTTAAATAAAAGTTATATGTTCACATTTTTGACTATAAAACTAAATTTTTTGAAAGTTATAATATTCTTTGATTTAAGACTTTCACAACGTATTAATAGTGTTTCGAAAACTTAATCGCTTACATATTGTGTTTAAAAAAAAGTTACATATACGATTTTTAGAAAATAGACTAAAATTAAAACTTTAAAATGTAAAGTTGGTGAAATTGCTGAGATGATGTGTACCTTTGACGGTTTGGTTATAATAACGATTTTCTAAATTTAAAATTATCTCTTTTGAAAATAATCTTTTCCAGAAAAATATAAAATTGCAATATGTTAATTTTTTTTTTTTTTTTTTTTTTGTTTTTGTTTTTATTTTTTTTTTTTTGGTTTTTTTTTTTTTTTTTTTTTTTTTTTTTGTTTTTGCAATTAAAGATATCGAGTTAAAACTTTCCTTCATCCATAAGAAGATTTTTGATTTTGAAATTTGATGTTTGATTTCAGATAGATAATTTTTCATGACTTTTTTTAACTAAAAAAATTAAATATTTCGCGAAAAAAAATTTATTTTTGCTTAACAAACACACCGAAACTTTTTGAGTCATTACTTATGTGAAAAAAACGCCTAATTTAACATAAGAATAAAAAAAAACTCTCATCGAATTATAATTTGACCCATTTTTTGTACTACTCAAATCTATATAAGTAAGTTATTCATCTTTTTTTTGCTGTTGCATGTGTTTTACATAATATTTTTCTGGTGATTTTTAAAGTTGTGTGGGTGCGAATTAACATTGCAATGACAAAAAGGTCGCGAAGCAAGAAAGACTTATTGTTTTTATACCCTAATCACAACCCACCAAGGTGATTGAGGTATTTATGTGTTTGTGCAAATATTGTAGACGGCAGAGAAAAAATTTCCTACACTCCACACTTTAAAGTGATAACCGTTCGAACTAAGAATCACTTTTTTGAGTTGAAATTTTAACGATGTCCGTCCGTTCGTCTGGTTGGCTGGCCGGCTGTCATGTAAAGTTGTGCGCAAGTTACAGGTCGCAATTTTAGAGATTAATTTGATGAAACTAGGTAATGTCGGATATGATCTTTTTTGGCACAGAGGACGAAGCCTATTAATTGGTCGGGCCATTATTTCACCTAGCCCCCATACGAGTTTTCCCGGAATAGAGTTAAACACTCAATGCATACCTTAAAATTTAAATATTTTGATGAAATTTGACACAAATAGTTTTCTAAAAAATCTAAATGCCAAAATCTCATCAAGAAGTCCATAATTTACCATATAAGTATAAAGTGATCCTGCGACATTCTTAAGATCGGGTTCCATGAATGACCATAGCCTTCTCCATATAAGACCATTTCGGGACACAGACCAAAAAGTGTGCATAAATACAAATGTGAATCTTAGTGTAACAGTATTTTTTTATTTTTTACTTAATACAAGTATAAGGTCCATAATTAGGTCTTTTCCGAATTTTGGTAGCACATAGGCAATGGTAGTATGGGTAATCATATGGTCGGTCTTTGACCGACTATACTTCTTCTCCGTCGTTTTAAAGTTAAAATTTGTATTTGAATAATTTATTTTTTTGTTTTTTTTTTTTTAGAAGTTTGGATTAAACATTTCCATAACTTAATATGGCCGTATTAAAAAATAAATAACACGACTTATGGAAAAATTTGATTTTGAACTTTTTAAATATACAATATAGTATTTTTGAAATACAATCAGCAAGTCCAGTTTCGAGATAGTACAGGCTTCAATATAGAGTACATTCTCCAATCACAATTCACGTCACGAAGAACTACAACTAAGTTGAAAAATGCGATAAAAAGAATGTTAACAATTTTATTTTTTTGAAAAGAAAGAACAAATAATTTGAACATTTGAATTGGATTTAAATGAAAGATAGCTTCTTTTGAAATTTTTTGAATAGTAATATAGATTAGAACTTGTTCTAATTAAATGAATTTAAATTAATCCCCCTCTTTATTGGTGTACCAAAATACCCAAAATCCTCAATGTATGGAAATAACATTCTTTAAAAAAAATTGACTTAAACTACTTCAATTGAAATCATCGGGCAGGTGAATCTGAGCCCCAAGTGTAAAATTGGAAAAAAAGTCTAATTTTATATTTATTATAAATTTGCCTAATATGGATTAAATAAATTAAACCAAAATATCTACTTTATTATTTATAGGTGAGCATATATCAGTTGCCTATCATTATGATATATTTTTTTGCATAAATTATTTAGTTTTTATTAAACAGTAATGTCAGGATACAAAACGGTATTCCATAAGAATTAAACCTCTAATTATACACTTTTATACCCATACACCAACCAATATGTGGTGGGTATAATGCGTTCGTGGATGATGTTTATACGCATAAAAAATAATTTATCCCAAAGCCACCGTTAAAGATATACAATACAACTGCTCGAGAGAACCCTTTCTGAGTAGATTTTAATAAACGATGTTCGTCGTCCCGTCTGGTCGGCTGGGCTTTTTAGTTTTTAAAAAGTGCTCATAGTGTTTTTATAAAGTAACTTTTATAATAAATTCACATTATTTTTTTATTTTAACTTTTTCGTGTTGCAATCATAATTTAATTTGCAATTAATGTATTTAAATAAGAAATTTATAAATTTGGTATTATATTTTTATTTATTATTTTATAATAAATAATTAGAATTAAAAATCTTATAACTTTTTGGATCGTTAGTGGGATTTTCATATAACCTAGTATTTCCGACCGATGTTATTAGTTAACTAGTTAAATATAAAATCATCTATTGAATAAAAAAAACGAAAACGAGTCCAAAACTAAATGATTTTGAATTTTAAAATTTGCAAAAATTACGACTTTTTGTGCTGTTTTGGTCTAAAAAGTATCTACACCTTTTTTCTCTAAAATAAAATTTTATATAACAATATATACAAATTTTATACTTTTCTGAATTTTATACTTGTCTTCACAGAAATAACTTCAAAATAAAAAGCAAGTCCAATAAGTCAATTAGTCAAGCTACAAAACCTCCCGAATTCTACCTATTTTATATGAAAATTTTGATTTTAAACTATATTTTCTCAAAACCAAAAGCACGAATCGGCAAACGGATTGCAGTTTAGGAATCTATAATATATTGTTAAAAGTTTTCATTCGCAATCTACGTGACATAGAAAAATTGTGGATTTTATAACCAAAAATGTGAAAAAAGGCATTTTGAGGATTTTCTGCTCTTTTTGTGGGAATTTTCGGATTTATTTTACAAAAATCTTAAACTTTTTTCAATTTTGTTATTTTATATAATAAGGACTATTTTCAGCAAAAATTTCGTTAAGATATATTTACTAACAAAGATTTTATAACAGATAAAATATATATAGTTTCTCCAAAAAATATATTTTTTTCAAATTTTTTTTTTTTTAAATTTCAAAAATCGGGAAAAATATAAACTAGATATTTTTTATTTAAATTATATTACTTTGCTGACAATTATTCATTATATAGAAAAAAATTGAAATCAATATCTATTATAGAAACGAAACTAAGCCACTTTAAAGTTTAATAAGTCACAGAAAAGATATCAATATAAAATTTTTGTATTCAAGAGATAATTTATTTAAGATACAAATTTACATAAAATTCAAACAAAATCAAAATGTTTTAAATAATTTTTTAAAAAAATGAAAACTCAATAGAAATATTTTCTTAAAACTTTCAATTAATATTCTAATTAAAGATCTAACAGAAATAAAACCCTTACAAAATCCTATAAAAAAAATATCACCATGGCCCTCAACTTCTTAAAGGTTACCCTTGCCCTTTTGAACACCCAAACTGTAAATGTACTTGAAGGAAAAAAATACAAAAAATACAAAAAAATTACAGCAAAAACTACATTTGTCTATCAACTTAACACCAACAATTTTTTACATTTAACCGATTTTTTTTTTCTAACTCTTTGGTTTTGTCTTCTAGTTGTTTTTCCATAAATAATTGTACAAAAGTATTTTTTGAATACATTTTTAATTGAATGCAAATTTCTGTTGAATGTATTATTGTTTTCGTAGAATGTTAATAATGTATGATGTTAAATTTTTATAATACTTTTTCGCATTAAGTCTTGTAATGTTTTTTTTTTTTGTTTTTCTACACATTTAAACAATTGCGCGAAAAAATAAAAAAAAAAACTTTAACAATTTATCGCTTGAGATAACTTGAAATTTTTACATAGGATTTAGGTTTATACTCATATTAACCACACAACAACAACAACAACAACAAAATACTTATTTTTACATATAAAGTGTTAAACTTGTAGGTGTTGCGAAAGAACTTGATCATAGTTTTATAATTAATGAGAAACAAATTATTAGTTTAATGAAAATATTTATATGAATTGTAGTCATTTCATAGCTATTGAACTTGAAAATACAGTTTGTGTTAATTTCATATCTTTAACTGTGACAGTAAGATATATTTATTTTGTAATAAATATAAGTATTTTTATTATTTGAATTTTAATTTGAAGGTCAGTAATCAAAAGTATATTTATACTTTCACTCAATTAGTTATTGTTAATTTAATTAAAAGAAATACATAAAAAAAATATTAATTGAAATTTTATATTTTTCGACAATAATACTTGTAAGATTTTTTATAAAGAGAAGAAATACTTAAAGCAAATTGATTAAGATAAGTTATTAGTTTAAAATAACAGGTGCCTTAAGCCATAAATAAATACTTTTAATTATAATTAATTTATAAAAAAATTAGGCAGAATTTAATGAAGCTAAAATAGAGATATCAAGTTATATGGGTTATTTCAGACTAGTCAAATATTTGGTAAAAATCGTAAACATAAAATAAAATATAATTCAAAATTCTGTTATTTTTTATTGGGAAAAAGTAACCCTATTATAAGTGGCCGATTAAAATTTATTTATTTTATTTGGAAGTTCGTATAATTTTTTATGATACCATAATTTGTATCAAATATTTGTCAAATATGAATACAGTTTATAGAAAAGTGTAGAAAAAACTGCAGTTTAATACTTAAATAAATCGTCACATTTGTTTCAAGAATATTAATTTAATTAAAATTAAAATTACCTAAAAAGTTTAAAATTTTTTTTGAAAATTTTATTACAAAAAAATTGAAAATGTCCCAAAAAGTTTAAAATTTATCTAAAATGTCGCACAATATAGAAATTTATGGAAAATATCGCATAAATAAGAGATTTCTCGAAAATATCCCATAATTAAGGAATTTATCGAAAATATCCCATAAATAAGAAAAATTTATCGAAAGGGTCCCATAAATAAGAAAAAATTATTGAAAATGTCCCATAAATAAGAAACATTTATCAAAAATGTCCCATCAAAAATTTCCCATAAATAAGAAATTTATCGAAAATATCCCATAAATAAGAAATTTAACAAAAATTTCCCATAAATAAGAATTTTATGGAAAATATCCCATCCATAAGAAATTTATTAAAAATATTCCACAATTAAGAAATTTATCGAAAATTTCACATAAATAAGAAATTTATCGAAAAATCGGATAAATAAGAAATTTATCGAAAATATCCCATAAATAAGAAATTTATAGAAAATATACGATAAATAAGAAATTTATCAAAAATATCCCATAAATAGAAAAATTTGTCCCATAAATAAGAATTGAAAATTTCCCATAAATAAGAAATTTATCGAAAATATCCCATAAATAAGTAATTTATTGAAAATATCCCATAAATAAGAAATTTATCGAAAATATACGATAAATAAGAAATTTAGCAAAAATTTCCCATAAATAAGAAATTTATCGAAAATTTCCCATAAATAAGAAATTTATCGAAAATTTCCCATAAATATGAAATTATCAAAAATTTCCCATAAATAAGAAATTTATCAAAAATTTCCCGTAAATAAGAAATTTATCGAAAATTTCCCGTAAATAAGAAATTTATCAAAAATTTCCCATAAATAAGAAATTTATCGAAAATTTCCCATAAATAAGAAATTTATCGAAAACATCCCATAAATAAGAAATTTATCGAAAATATCCCTTAAATAAGAAATTTATTAAAAATATCCCACAATTAAGAGATTTATAATTAAGAAATTTATTGAATATATAAATAAGAAATTTATCGAAAATATCCCATAGTTAAGAAATTTATCGAAATTATCCCATAAATAAGATATCGGAAATTTCCATAAATAAAATTATCGAAAATAACCCATAATTAAGAAATTTATCGAAAATATCCCATAATTAAGAAATTTATCGAAATAAATAAGAAATTTATCGAAAAAGTCCCATAAATTAGAAATTTATTGAAAATTTTCCTATAAATAAGAAATTCTAAAAAAGGAAATTTTTTCGAAAATTCTCTATAGAAAGGAAATTTATCGAACATTCTCTATAAAAAGTAAATTTCTCTAAGATTTTCTATAAAAAAAAAATAAGTCGAAGATTTCCTATAAAAATTAAATTATTTATCAAAAATTTCCTATAGAAAGGAAATTATTTATCAAAAATTTCCTATAGAAAGGAAATTATTTATC
>MINK01176881.1:352-11743 GCA_001735545.1 Phormia regina | reverse complement strand
ACAGCCTGTCCCACGATGTCGATCGAAAAATTCATTCGACAAAATATATGGGAAACAATAACAAAATTTTAAATTTATTTGTTGTTTTCCATATAAATTGTCGACTCGAATTTTTTGTTCGATTTTTTTCTCTTTTGTATAAATAAAAATGCATTTTTTGTTTGTATATCTTCAACACTTGTTTTTATTTATTTCTCAACTTAATAAATTATTAATGTTTAACTTGTTTTAAAGGCGGGGACATGAAGGCAGGCAGATTATTAGGACGGGGAGATTTGGTTATAAAAATTTTTGTTTTGTTTTGTTTTTTTTCACAAAAAGAAAAAAATTATAATTAAAAAAATAAAAACTACACAAAAATTATAATTATAATAAGAAATTATACAATAATAATAAAAAAATATATTGTTAGAAAAATATTAACAATAATTAACAAAAAAAATAAATTTATAATTAAAAAAAAAAAAAGAATATCAACGTATAAGTGTAATTGTGCGTAAGAATAAATTAAAAAAAAAATATTTTTGCCGTAAAATTAAAAATTAAATAAAAATGTTTTTAATTTTTATTTATTTAATAATTTTTTGTTTTGTTTGTAATTTCTTTCTTTGTTTCTTTGTTTGGATTATTAAACTTATTCACTACAAGAATCATATTCACTGTCACAACGTTTATTACTATTGCGTCTTAAAGAGCTGCGAGTGTTTTTATTATGATTTAAGGCCACTGTATTATTGTTATTGTAATTATTATAATTATGTTTGTTATTGTTGTTATTATTAGTACTGCTAGTGCTATTGCAGCTGCTAAAAACATTATTATTATTGTTATTATTGTTAACATAAGAATTTGATTGTCGATCATCTAAATTAACAGATGCTACTAAATTCTCTGAACGTTTTTGGCTGATTAACGACCATAGGCGTACCTCAATGCCCAATCTAAAATAAAAGAAAATGAAATAATATAACTTTATGTAAATGAGAATGAAAGCAAGTGTGATTTAGTGAAACTTACCTTAAATCTAATCTCATTAAATCCAATTTTTCCATATTATAAATAAAATCTTCATAAGAAAATCCTTCATTTAAAATGGTAGTCTTGGAAACCTCATCAATATCATGTTGTGTCAACCATTCTTCTAATTGTTCATCGACCTCCTCGAGACCACCATTATAAGTACTAACATTACTAACAGATCTTCGGGCAAATTGACGTTTCAATTGCCGATTAGGTTTTTTATTAGCCGCCGTATATTTAGTACGTCTTGTACGTTTGCGTCCCATATAGAAATGGGCCAATTCTTTACTAATATTTTGCAAAGCTTTAAGACTTTGCTTTTGATGTTCCAAATGTTGATGATGAAATTTACGATTAGATTCTTTAATATCTCTAAGCAAACGTACACATTCGGTAGAGGAGAAACTATTGCTATCTTCTTCCATGGCGGGTGTATTGCTACTGGCTATATGATTCGGATCAAAAGCAGCAATTTTCTCTTGACTATCAGTCGAGGTATGCTGTTGATTGTGAACACTCTCATCGTCTATCAATGACAGCTCTTTGCCCAAAAGATTGGCTCCCAATTCGGGAGATAAAATCATAACACAAGCCTGCACTGCCTGCTTAACAAGATTATCTAAAGCAAACATCCAATGAGGCTTTATAGAGTGTAATCGTAAAACCGAAATTACAGCATCTTGAAAGGAATACAAAGCCAAATGCAAATGATCCAAAGCCGCTGCATCATAATTTAATTCTTCTTTTAAACTATTTATACAGGCTTCCAGTTGTTTTTCCTTTTCGTTCATTATGTACTCGCGTATACCGTGCAGGAGTTTTTGTAATTCATTTTTAGTTATGGCCACAATATTGCTGTGTTCATCGTTAAGCTTTTCCAACCATAGATCACATATTTTTGACTCATCCGTCGTAAGGACTTTCGATAATGTAGTACGACGTTGAGATTCTTTTTTAAGATGATAGAAATCATTTGTTTCACTGGTCTCTGAACTGGCACCGGTGCGTAGTGAGGGTGTGGATACTTCAATTTCAGGGGAGAGTAAGGTGCCCGATGAGTTGCGCCTCTCCATGGTGAGCGATTGATGGCTGGGTAGATTATCAATGTCCACGGAAGTGCTGTGGAAGCCTCTGGAATATGATAAATTGATTTTGTTAAAAAAAAATGATAACAAAAGAAAAAATGTAAAAAACAAAATCGAATTTTATTTTTTAGTTAATTTTCTACTTACTCTATTTCTGGTGTTGTTGGTGTATTCCCCGATCTCGGCCGATTGACTATACGATCAGCTGGCACTGATATACTACGATTGAAATCATTCGAAGCAGCACCTAGCCGGAGTTTACGATATTTACTAAAGAAAAAACAAAATAAACCATAAACAATTCCATTTCCAAAAAAAAAAAAAAATATTGTATAACAAACTCACTCTGTTAAAAACGGATCTTCCAACAATTGGGCCGCCGTTGGCCTTTCCGACTCCTGTATGGCAAAACATCTTAAAATGAAATTCTTAGCTGCGGGTGATAATTCATCGGGTATTGTGGGATGTTTTTTATAATAACCCACTTTAAACATGGCCGCCTGTGCTGAACCCAACTCAATAAAAGGTCTTTTACCAGTCGCCATTTCAACATTTGTACAACCAAATGACCAAATATCAGCTGCTGGACCATAACCACGAAAGCCCAAGTCTATAACTTCGGGAGCCATGTATTGCAATGTGCCCGTAAATGTAGAGACCATGGGATTAATGCCAGCCAAACGTTTCGAGGTACCAAAGTCGGATATTTTCACTACACCACTGTAGGTGTTGACCAAAACATTATCACCCTTAATATCACGATGGACAATTTTTTGTTCATGTAAATATTTGAGACCTTCGAGAATTTGTTTAGAATAAAATGCCATAGTAGATTCATTGTCTTTTAAGGGACCCCATTTCTTTTCAAGTAAATCGGAAAGAGAGCCTCCAGGAACTTGTTCCATAAAGATTTTAAAGAAACCATCCTCAGACAAGGAACCAATATACTGATTTTGTTTATTAATTACAAAATTTTAAAAATATATATTTGCATTTGTTGATAACCTACCCGAACAATATTACGATGCCTTAGTTGAGAATGCAATTTAATTTCCTCATGTAAAGGCTGGACATCTTGTGAATTTTTCTCAGGCACTTCTTTTATGGCAATTCTAACTTGTGTATGTTTATCGCGAGCAGCATAGACAGTACCATAGGTACCTTTACCCAAAACAATTCTACGATTTTGATCATCATAATCATATTCATACTAGAAATTTGAAATTTAAAAATGTTCCGACATAAATAAATTCAAAACAATTTTATTACAATAAGAATATATTATACCTCTATTTGTGGTGGTTCTTCTTCGTTTAGATTAACAAATACATCCTGATCCGAAGCCATTTCCAATATTAATTCATAGAATCTTTGACGACATTCGGTCGATGGAAAATATATTTGAAAATCATCTGAATTGTGATGTACATACAAGTAAGCACAACGATCGTCTCGTTTATATAAACTAACCGATTTGATTTGTGAGGCAGTGAAGACAAAATCATGAACCTTTTTACATTCATTTTTGGCATGAGCCAAACAAATATTAATGATTTGTATGGATTTTTCTTCGGCATCCATATTAATGTTGACATAACTGGGCATATAGATTTTTTGAGGTTCAACAATCTGAAAGAATTAAATGTAGAGATTGACAATATGCTTTAATAATTTTAAAATTATTAATTTTCTTTTAAACTTACCAATATCGGAAATCTTATATTACTTATTTTACTACTGTCGGTGGCATCTAAGAAGAAATCCATCCAAAATTGAAATATTTGCTCCTCTATGGTCGGCTGATGATCATCACTCTTTTTGCGAAAACGATGTATTAAACTTATATTCCCAATGGTTGATTTCAAATACCAATTGGGAGGTTTCAATTTAAACATACACTCAGCAGCCTTTATGGCCTTAGCATAATCTTCAGCCAATACGGAAATCTCAAAAAATGTAGCTACATCCCAATATTCAGTTAACGAAGATAAACTTCCTTTTTTACCAATTAAATTATTTAAAGTCATGCCAATATGTTGCAATTCTTCGGTATTTGAAAATTCTTTGCCATCTATTACCAATAGAGTAGCCAAATTTATGCCAGCATATTCATTAGGTTGTACTTCGAAACTTTGACGATACCATTTAATGGCATTTTTCAAACTAACTGTATCGGTGTAGTCAGATTCTACAAATATATCTTTATAGATACGTCCGCACAGACATAACATATCAGGAAATTCATTTTCTTTCTTTTCCAAAGCTTTTAAGGAAGACTCTAAAGCCTTTTCACGATCACCTTTTTTATTACGACGATTTAAGGCGAAGGCATAAAGGAAGCTCATATTACCCGTTTCTACATATTTACGTGTATTGGGTATATTTTTTAAATCGTTAACCAAACAAACCATGGCATCATAGTCTTGAACATCACGCAAAGAACACATAAAACTATGTACAACTTCACCAGATAGAACATGGGCATCATCTAAACGTTTACGCATTTCATGTAAAATACTCTGTAATTTTTTAGAGTTGGTGGCAAAAGTTTCGCGAGCCTGTCTTAGATCGGTAAGGAATTTTTCACGCATATGGGCTCTATAAAAAAAATTAAAATTTCTTAATTATGTTTTTTAATTCATTAAAAAGAAAACTTACTTGGATTGTATTTCTACATCTTGTAGCAGACGTTTGAGACGTGATTGTAATGTGGGTATCTTTGTATCAGCTGGTAACTCTTTATTGAAATTAGTTAAATTACACAGACCATATTCTGTATTTAGTTTGTAAGATAAAAAAGTGTAATTGGGAAATGATAGCTGAAAAGAAATAGAAAAGAAAATGAAATGAAATGACAAATATATCTAACAATTTAAAAGATCATAAAATTTTAAATGTAATAAAAAAAAATAGTTAATAGCTTACGGAAATACTAGTACTTTAGCTAAACAAATGATTAGAGTAATTAAAACAAACTCGTTAAACAATAAACAAGTAATTAGCATAGCAATTAAGAGAGGAAAATATAAAAAACAAAAATGCATTTAATTATTTCTGATGAATTTGATTTCAATTTTTTTTTTCGAAATATTTAAGTAAAAAATTTAACTTTAAATTAAATATTTAATTTTTTCTAGATTTTTAAATTTTGAAAGAATAAAAAAATTGAATGAAAATAAAATTAATGAATTTAAAGTCGAATAAAATAAAATTTGACCTCTTAATAATAAATTTTCAAACAGGTATCAAAATTTTATAATTTCAAATTTTACAGAAAAAAAAAAAAATGAAATTCAAAATTCAAAATATGGTTTAAAACAACAGAAAACTATATAAATTTTAATATTTTCATAAGTCAAGTTAAAAAATTATATTCTTACATAAAAATTCAATTTTCGAATTAAAGTTTGAACTTTCGAGTTAATATTTTGGTTTAAAACTTCGAACTTTCTTTCGAATTTTGAAAATTAATTTCGCATGTTTAGAAATGCTCTAATTTTGAATATTAATGGAAAATTATTGAAAAAATTTTCATTTGTAGATTTTAATTACAAAATTCTAAATTTCGAAATAACGTAAAAACTTTAAAGTAAAACCTTAAATTTTTACATAAAAATTTAAAATTTCGAATTCATGTTTTAATTTTCGAACATGAGTCAAGATATCATAAATTTAAATATGTACATACAAAAATATTTTTATGATATTAAAATAAAATTATATGCAGTGTTTGACAATACAATGGAAACTTTTTCTAATTTTTTATAAATGAAACAAAATTCAAAATAAAAAAAAAAAAATTATTCATAAATATGGTACTGACAAAACAATGGAATCTTAGGAATTATCTTAACAAAGTTTTGTTATCTGATGTTTTGAATAAGTCAGTATTTTGTTAAGTATCCTTTATTTTTAAGTACTGCTTCACAACGACGATGCATTGAACCAATTAAAGAGTCAATAGTCTCTTTTGATATGTTTTGCCATTCCCTTATAACCGCAGCCGTATTTTGCGATCTACTATTTCCCATTGATTTTCTATGGGATTAAGATCTGATGATTGATCTGGTACCTCATTGGATTTTAACCACTCGGTTACAACCCTAGAGGTGTATTTGGGGTCATTATCGTGTTGGAATCTCCAAACTAGCGGCATATTTTCCTCTGCGTATGGATACATTACATCGTTTAAAATTGTTATGTATCCTATACCAGTCATAGTATCTTTTATAATATGAATTGGACCCATACATTGGCCTGAAAAACATCCCCAGACCATAATATTGCCACTACCAAACTTAGTATATTTTGGGTCCAATCTCTTTTCCTTTGTTCTCCCATCGCTGCCTTTTAAATTAAATTTGGACTCATCCGAAAATAGGACAGTATNNTAAAATTATTCATAAATATGGCACTGACAAAACATGGAAACTTAGCTATTATCTTAATAGAATATAGTTCTGAAGTTTTTTACTTAAGTCCAACTTTTGTTGGGTTTCCTTGTTTGTTAATACTGCTTCACAACGACGATGCACTTGAACAATAATATCTTTTGAATATTTTGCCATTCCCTGTAATAACCGCAGCAGATAAATTTTTCCTTTTGTGTGTACATTTTGAGTCTGTTTGCGATCTTACTATTTACCCATTAGATTTTCTATGGGATGAGATCTGGTGATTGGGTAGGTCAGTTCAAAAATACGTACCTCATTGGATTGTAACCACTCGGTTACACCTAGAAGTGTGTTTGGGCCATTATCGTGTTGGAATCTCCAAATAGCGCATATTTTCCTCTGCGTATGGATACATTATATATCGTTTAAATTTTCTGTATCCTATTACCAGTCAGTTATCTGTATAATTATGATGGAGCGCAGTAACCTTGGCCTGAAAAAACATCCCCAGACCATAATATTGCCACACCAAACTTAACTGTCTGTTAGTATATTTTGGTCCAATCTTTCGTTTCTTTGGTCGTCTTACAAAAGTTCTCCCTCGCTGCCCTTTTAGATTAGAATTTGACTCATCCGAAAATAGGACAGTATTCTTGTCTCCTTGCCAATTTTAAATGATGTGGCCAAACTTGGAATTCGAGTTGAGCGATTTCTTTTTAGAAATAAGAGGTTTTTTCACAGGACGATAAACCAAAACGAGACCAGTCTTTATTTGGTCTGCGCTGAACTGTTCGAGTACAATTTCCAATTTTAGGATTATTGACTACTCCCGAGGATAATTTTTGGGCATTTCTTAAACTCTCTTGCTATCAGATATATCCTTCTTTGTGTAGTTTTACAGTCTTCTTCCAAAAGATGTTGAGTTTTTTCACAGTAATGTCTCACGAAATTTTTTATAATTTTCGAAACTGTTGACTTGTATTGAATACTTATCACAGATAGTTTTTGTGTTTAAACCAACATTTAAAATCATTTATAATTTTAATTTTAAATCTTCAGAAATTTTGACTTTAAACCATTTTCCTTAACTATTTGCGTGGATTATAGATTAATATTATTATACGTAAAAATATTACAATAAGAAGTTACTGCAATAATTAATCAGAGTAAAACAATATTAAAAATAACAGTAAAACATGAGTCTTCTACAAGTATACAAGAGTCCGAACTCTCTTTTCGTAGTATTTCTCTCCCTCAACATACGATGCACGTGTGAATATGAGAAACGAATACAAAAAAAAAAAAAAAAAAAAAACAGAATTTTGCTACAAATATTTAAATTATTAAGATTATATCACCTCTTACAAAATCACACAATAATTTTTTTCGTTTATATATTTGGAAACAATCAAAAATGGTTAACACTTTATTTTAAAATGGGTCCAATTCCACAAAAAAATGTTATTTTTATTCACTTTTGACAATTTCTTATTAACAATTAAAGTCGGTTTACAGAGTTTCAATTTTAGGTATTGAAAAATAGAATAAATTGAATTTTAAAACATTTTATAACTCTATATAAATGGGATATATAGCTATATTAGCATTGACACAATAAATTTAGGTACTAATACTACAAAAGAGAGTTAGTTACTTTTTCACTAACACACTCTTAGAGTTGAAAGTATTCTGCCAATAGAGTCGGACACTTGTATATTACTTTGTCTTCGAATCGATTTTTCTGTAATATTCTTTTGATTTATGCCCGTATCTCTATCTCGATTTACGTGTCCGTCTGTAGACAGCGAAAAGCAGTCACACTCTATTCTACAAGGTCGATATAATTTTTTCGTTTACTTACGTGGTAGGTCTATGATATACGTTGCTTTCAAATAAAATACTGCAACATAAAAAACAATATAGATTAGTAAAATTTTTAGAAGATATTTTTGAAAAATTTACTGATTAAAAAATGATTTTTTTGTATTTTATTTTGGGGTTTATGACAATTCAAAAATAAATAATAATTAATTCGTGTGAAGAAATTGTAATGGTTTTCAATATTTCTTTTGAATAATCCAAACATTATACATACCATTTACGGAATACATTTTACACTTCAAGATTGTCCTAATGAGATGTATTTACTATTGATTCCGCACCAAAACTGCAAGCCGTCTAATATTTCTTGACCGACAAATTTATGGTATTGAGTATTCCCAAAAATGATACGATAGTATGAAGATAACATTGACATAGATACATATATATAGGAAAACAGTACTAATTTATTGAATCCCTCAAAAACTGACCTACTCCCATATACCTAACGGAGGTCCGTTTTGATTAGCACATTACTTTTATGTAAAATTCTTAAAGATCCTCTAGTTTGCACATTAATGATCGAACATACCACAATGCACAGAACTTCTTGTTAATTCTAAAACGCAATGTACGATTTACAATTGAAAATTTGGCTCTTAAAACAGTGTCCTTTGGGACATAAAAAGAAGAAAGCCATATAAAATTATTAAAAATTGATTTTATAATTTAAATAAGTCAGCATAATTTTTTAACAAGTTCATTAAATTACACGTTTTATTGCTTTGCCACATTCAAAATGCTAATTAAATTAATAAGTGACTAATGACACTTCAATCGACTATATCGAAGATACAGAATACAAAATTTTAAGGCAATAACGTAATAAATTGTCATTATCAAAGACAAAACCTTAACAGTTGTATAGGGTATAGAGAATAATAAAAATTAACAGTCAATAGTTTTCAAACGAAAACGACAAAAACTCGAATACATAAATAGGGCATTAGTCTTTTTTATTAAGAAGTTTAAAATTTCCATTTGTTTTGTCAAACACTGTATGTACAACGTAAATATTTTTATGATTAAAATAAGAATTGTATATAGTGTCATAGAAATAAGTTGGAATTTTTGAATTATGTTCGAATTTTAAAAATTTAATGGAAATTTTTTTAATTTTTTATTTTATATTATTTTTCATGATTTTTAAGTACATTTAATATTTTAGCAGAAAAATTAAGATATTCGAAATTTTTGTTTTAAACCAACACTAAAATCATTTATTATTTTAATTTTTAAATCTTCAGAAATTTTGACTTTAGCCATTTTCGTTAACTATTTGCGTGAACTATAATTAATTATTATACGTAAAGATTACAAAAAGAAGTTATGCATAATTATCAGAATAAAACAAATATTGAAATAACTGTAAAACATGATGTCTACCAAAGTATACAAAGTAGTCCGACTCTCTTTTCGTAGTATTTCTCTCCCTCACATATTCATTTTAATATTTACGACATGATAGCACACCTCATGAATACCGCAAATATTAAATAAAAAATAAATTTTTCTGATTGATTTAACATCGAAATTTTAAAATATCCATCCCTGACCCCTGCTTTATGATATGTAAAAAATTTTGTATTTATTTTATTTTTTATTATTAATTATTATTGTCCTTTTCAGTAAATTACTTTAAATATTAATCTACTTAGATTTTTTTTAACTAATAGTATTAAAAAAAAAAAAAAAGAAATACCAACAAAAATCATGTGTTTATGAATTAAAAAACAAAATTAAAAGATTAATGATTTCCCCATTTGTTTATATTCAAAGCTTAAATAAACAACAACTATAAAAAAACCCAAAAAATAAATATGTACTAACAAAAATAACAATAATAACAAAATTAGAGAACAATTAAATGTATTAATACAACAATAATAAAAAAAAAATACGATGTGTAATGTAAACAAAACCAAAAATAAAGAGCAAAACAAAAAACCGCAAATAAAAAAAAAATATATAAACTAAACGAAATACATGAATGAAAGTATAAATAAAAGAAAACAAAAAACACAGACAGACGGCAAGTGGGAGGTGAAACAAGTTAAGAGAAAAATAATAATAATAAAACTAAAATGTAAACAAAACCAGTTTTAATAGCAAAAAGAAAAAAAAATGATAAAACAACCAAACAAACAGTTTACAAATGAACAACAACTAAATAAACTTGCAGCAACCCACATCAAAAAAAAAGAAATAAAACAACAATGAATGGGTCAAATAAAATATAACCAACAACTAAATACATACAATAATAACAACAACAACAACAACAGTAACATTATATTAAATATTGACTGTAAGTGTCTAGTGTACTGCTAGCGTGCCAAAGTGTGTGCACATAGGACACTCTTTATTTAGTTATACAACATGATGACAATTGTTGTTATGTATAGTGTTGTCAAATTGGAAGATTTATCCCCAAAAATGGGGATTTATTTTTGGGAATTGTGGACCAATACTTGTACTAAGTGTAAAATAAATCATACTAATCTATATATAAAAAAGAGTAACGTTACGGAGTGACTGACTGATTCATCATCCCACAGCCCAACGGCTGGAGCTCCCTCCATATAGATCCACTAAGACGGGATTTTTAGAAATTCGAATGTATAGGGGGTAAAAACGAGAAAACCCGGTAACCTTATAATTCGCAAACTAATAACGATACAAAAAAAGTTGAATAGTTATTGTTATTCATTTAAAAAATAATTTTGAAAATCAGCCGTTTTAGGGAGAAAACGGGTAAAAACTCTATTTTGGTACTTTTTTGGCATCATATGTATCTTTGAAGGCAATGAACATACGGATAAAATTTTTTGTCGTATTCATAACTTATCAAAAAATAAGAAATACAGACTTAGTATTTTTAGAAATTCAAACGTTAAAGGGATAAAAATCGTACCTTTTTTTGGTACTTTTTTCATAAAACATTTTTTTATATTTATTGAAATATTCATGGGATACCACTACAATATAGAAATTTATTGGAATACAATTTT
>MINK01176880.1:0-13820 GCA_001735545.1 Phormia regina | reverse complement strand
TTAAATATTTTATGTTACGTGAAGACGACTCGTTAGCATTCAATGGGAGCAACAAAACAAAACTAATGTATATTTAACGAGAGAAGAAGGCATAGTCGGTCAAGACCGACCATATGATACCCTACACCATTGCCTATTGTGTACCAAATTCGCGAAGGAGCCATTATGGACCTATTAATTTGTATTAAGGTGGAAAATAAAAACCTTAATATTGCAAAATATTACGTCGATACTAAGATTCACAGTGTTTTATGCACTTTTTGGTGTGATTTCCGAAATTGCGTGCTTATATGGGATGCTATGGTCAATTATGGACTGATCTTCATGAAATTTTGCAGGTTCACTTATACTTAATATAAATGTTATATATGTTCGAATATTAAATTAAATATTAACATTTTTTATGGGATTTATGCACCGTTTAAAGTGATTTTCTGAAAGGGTGGTAAATTTATTGGACCGATCCTTGATGAAATTTTGGCACCATAGATTTATGCTTACATAAAACTTTATTTATGTTCAAATTTCCATTAAAATATTTAAATTTTTAATGTATGCTTTATGTGTAAAACTGTATTTCCGGGAGAAACATTTTGTTATTGGGAGCTAGGTGGAAATAATGGGCCGATCATGTACCAAATCAATAGGCTTTCGTCATTGTGCCAAATAAGTCATATGTACCATATGTTTCATCCATAATTATCTCTAAAATTGCGGACCTGTACTTTGCGCAACAAAGCTTTAACATGTGACAGCCAGCCAGCCGTCCAGCCAACTAGACGGAACGGGACCATCGTTAAATCGAACTCAAAAAATTGATGTCTGAGTCAATCGGCTATTACTTTTTAAGGTGAGGTGTAGCGAAAATTTTTTCTCTGCGCTTACAATATTTGCACAAACACATAATACCCCAACCACCTTTGGTGGTGTAGGGTATAAAAATTGGAAAGTATGAAAGCATACTTTAGGGAGAAAATTTTATTGTCGACAAGGTGAAGAATGTTATAAAAAAATTTTAATATCTAATTAATCAAAACAAAATGTATTGTATAAGATAAAAACAATAAATTGTCAAATGAAGGCTTAAAATTTAAAGTTATGTTTTAAAAGATCAAAGCTCTTTATTAAATTTTTAAAATTATATATGAACGTCACGTTCATTTTAGGTTTAATACAACCTTAGTTAGAAACACATTTGGGGTATTCACAATGTATGAATCATTTGTGGTAATGTTTTCAAAGGCATATTTATGTTAATTAACAAAATGCGAATGATACACAAAAATAAAATAAAACGGAAATAAAACTGGAATTTTCAAACGGCTGGTCCGATTGCAATGAAATTTCAGACAGTGTTAGTAGATGTGTAGGAGAATTTAAGTTTTGAGTTTATAGAAATAACGGGTGGTATAAAAATTAAAATGGAAATGAAAATTTACAAAAATGTACATTTACAAAGAAATTTTAGATTTTTTAAACAGAGCTAAAAGCTGTTCCGATAAAAATAAAAATTTGAGTTAAGTTGTTTTGTAAAAAATTAATGATAATAATAATAATACATAAATAAATAAATAAATAAATAAATAAATAAATAAATAAATAAATAAATAAATAAATAAATAAATAAATAAATAAAAAAGTTCACAGTAGTATAGTGATGGATCTATAAAGCAAAAGGTTAAAAATTGTGTATTTGGTCGTCTACAAAATTGAGAAGGATAGCTGTTCATATATAGACATATTGCACTTATACAGCTACAGAATGCTCATTAGCACTCAGAATTCCCTCCACTCAATCAACAAATTACAGATAATGTCGAAAAAGTGGGCCTTTTAGCATTCAACTAAGAATCAAACGAAATACATTAATAATGACTATTTTGTTTTAATGTGATGAAGAAATATTTGCTTCTTTTATTTCACGTAAAAAAATTTTGAATTTTTGCAGAATAATGTGTTTTATAACAAAATTTCTGTATCTTCATTTATACCCAACTATTCGGTACCCAGTATTTACCAAATTGATATTTTCTAGGGTATCTAATTAATTGGGTTTCGTATTAATCTATTTATTTGACAAATAATTATTCGAGGTTGTAAGTTGATCTATTAATAACCGATTAACAGCAAATTATTTGATTAATCGAATTGATTTATTAATACATATTAGAGATACAAATAATACTAAACATAAAATGTAATCAATCCATTGAAATAGTTATGTTGAAACTTCATGTAGATAACATACGGTTTATCTTAATAGTTTAAAAATTGGACTTTCGATCTAATACTAATATAACTCTTCTTTTTTTATTGTCATTTTCATGGCTTTATAATCCTTGCAAGTTCCAAAGGAAATACTAATATTTTCACAAGTTCAACTATTTAAAAAATTGTAATCTTTCATTTCACATTTTATTAAATAAACTATTCCATTAAAAACATAATATCCAAGAATGTAAATAAGAACCTAAACTTGGGATACGAAAGTAGTGCAAATCGGATAATTTCCAATGAATTTAGGTTTGTTCTGTTTTTGATACCTATTTTGTGAGAGGGGAAGTCATAAACCATAGACTAACTCATAAACAATGATATTTTGTTTTACTGGCTCTTTTGATATTTTGACATAAATTTGAATTTAAAACAAAAAATATATAAATTTATATTTATAACACCAAAAAAGTAGATTTCGATTTATTCGGTTTATTCATTATTCGAAAATTGACATTTTTCTCTTATTCGAACAGTTAATTGACCAAAATTAATCAGATAACAGAATGGCGTTAATTTATTGGATAACCTAATATTTACCCATTTGAAAAAGTAAGAAATCGGAAAATAGTAAAATAAATTTTAGTGTCAATGGAAAATTCAATTTTTAGATATATATTTTTTGTTATTAAATTGAAACTTGGAATATTGTTTGTTTAGATTAAAACCCTTTTCCAATTTTACGCATGTTTTTACTACTTTCTCATAAAATCCTAAACAATTTACTTTGTTTTCAAATAAAATACCGATAAAAAGGATAGAAATATATTTTTATGTACTTACATCTCTCTGTAAATCAATACAATTTGATATAATTTTTAAAAATTTGTCGGGTCGCCCTGTTATTAAAACCAGCTGATTCTTGTCTGTTATACTCTGTACTTGAAAACATCTCAAAAAACCTGGAATATGTTCCCTTTCACTAAATTTTTCAAATATTTTCATAGATCAAATGATATATATATACCTGCTATAATTAATTAAATAAGTTAATAAAAAATTAACTGGCTCCTACATATAATTGGCCAAAGAATTAAATGTCTGTTGCCAAACTGCTTCCAAAGTTATTAAGTAGTATCATGAGAATTCGATATGGGTCGGGAAGAAAAAAGGTTCACATGGTATTTTATGAAGGCCAAGAAAGTTGAAAGCAAATTGAAAAGAATTCAGGCAACAAAGAATCAGAAAACTCGACTTCTTTATTTTAATATTTAAACGTTCTCCGTTTGTTAAAGAGTATATGTAAAGAGTTTTTGCCATTACATTTTAATATTTTCCACAATTGTCGAGTTTGCATTGGAATTTTTTGTAAACTCCTTTAGTTCTGCGTTCAAATTTTTGTTAACTTTGAGACGATTTCGTGATTTCATTCTTTCTTTACCTGTCAGCTGTTTACAATTTTTTTTTTATTTCATTTATTGTTTATTATTTTTCCCTTTTTAAAGCAATAATTACCAAAAACGCTTCTTCTGGTTGTTAATAAAAGGCTTAATATTTTATATTTCAAAAATCAACTAAATATTTTATTTTACTTAATTGTAAATAAAATACAAAAAATAGCTGATTGCTCGTGATTTCGAAAAATTAAAATCAATTCCAAAGACTTAAAAACACGTGATTTTCAGAACAGCTGAAAAAGTCTTGATTTCTGTTAATTGTAAAACATTTTCTTGACTATTGTATATATGTTTTTCGTTATTGTATTTTCCTTTAACACCCAACCCTTTTTTGTTTATTCAGCACATTTGTTTGTTTTGGTGACCCCAACGATCGTGGTATAATTGCAATAGTGAACTTCTATCAACGGCTATGTTGAATTTATTTATCGATATTAGTATAATATTTGTCTTATATAGTGAACCCCCTATTTCTCGATTTCCAGTTAAAACTACTTCACCTATAACTTTAAAAATACATTTTCTTGGAAATTATTTGAATTCACTTACAGAATTTTTGTCATGAGCTGCCAAAACAGAGAAAGATTTCTAGAAATTCCTGAAACTAAACCAACTCTTTTATTGTGTTTGAATTTTATTAGAATTTTTCAAAACACTATTTCAATAATATACAAATCTTTCTAAGTTTTTTTTAATGATATTAACACTTAACATCTTCCTGCAAACAGTGACTTTAGGAGTTTTATATGATTATTTCGACAACTTAAACATGGAGTGACAAACCTTATATACACAATATGACGCGCCTGTTTAAAAATATTTAAAATAACTCTGATATCGATACCGATTACTCTATGCCAAATATTCAGTTTTTACTATTTACTGTTTTGTCCACACCGTTTCCAATGGTTACGATAAAGAATAATTTCAAGTCTAAAGCTCCTTTTAAATAAACCAACCACCCTTTGCTTTAAGAAGTCTTCCACGATATACAGAGTATTTTGTTTTTAGTTCAGTGACACCCACCTTAAGGATATAGCCGAAAATTTACAAAAACAATCTTAACAGGTGCAATTATATACTCAAAACCACGATATTTCGTTGCTACTGTTGTCATACATGTCGTTCTGAGTTGCGTTTATAATGTAATGGTCGGTCGGCCGCTCGATGTTCTTGCATTTTAAAACGGGGTAGTTAAAACTTTATATCTTTTTGTATAAATTTAATACAATTTAACGTCCGGTATGCGTGTCTAGTTCTTGTAGACAACACGCTTCTTCGTTTTTTTGCCTCGTTTACTTAACTTATACGTACTTAAATACATACAAACACACACACACACACACACACTCAATTTACTCACTTATACACTCGCACACACAGAAACATATGTTTGTCCTTTCGCTCTTGACGTCTTATTAAAATTTTCTGCTGCAGTTGCTGTTGTTGTTATTGTTGCTGTTTGAAAGTAATGTAAAAAACTATCTAACTAACTAACTCTCTCTAATGGCTAGATCCGCTGAAAAAGTCTTGGCAACGTCTATACTAGTGTTAGTTACATTCGTGGTTGTTGTGGTATCAGTTTTATATGTTTTTCTTCTTGACAAAAACTATTTTCAAATGCCACAAATTGTAAAAAAATAAGTTTTATTAAAATATTATATCGAATAAAATTTGTTTAAAATAAAACTAAAAAAATAAAAAAAAATAATTAACAATAACAATTGTCAAAGTGTAAGTGTTTTAAATGAAATATCAATTTGTTCGGTTAAAAGTTTGTTTAAAACGGAAAATTACTTTGTAAAAAAAAACAACAACCTTACGGCTGGTCATAAACACCGACAAAATAAAATTTTATTATAACCAGAAATTAATTTTGATTTAATCGATAAAGGCAGCAATTAAATCCTGGTGAAAATAATAATAATAATAAAAAAAGACAACAGCCCTTTTTAGTCCATTGGACTGTCTATATCTATCAGTTTTAGTTTGGTGATATTTAAACAAGTTGTAAGTAAGAAAAGTCTTGTTAAGGTATAAATTTGAATTGAATTATAAAAATCAAAATATTTAAAAAGATACACATACTTATTTGCAAATATACATATGTACGTACATATGTACTACTTACTACATATATGCTTATTTTTGCGTATTCATATTTAGTAGTATGTAAGTTTCTTTAACCGTTGTATTCAAGTTGATATTTTATTAACAACTATAATTATTGTGCACTATAAAACAGTTATAGACGGTGTAAAAGAAGAATGTTTCTTTGTATGTTTTTCCAAATACTTACATGTGTAGTATGTGTGTATGTATATATGTTGATTTGTGACATATTTTCTTTTTAATATTAAAACGAGTTCATATCCTAAATTTTAATGTCCTTAAAAAGCAATAACTTTATAAACAGTCATTGATAATAAGTAATTGCTTTTATTGCTGTTGTTGTTAATCATCAAGTTGAAAATTATTAAAATTTTATTTATTGATTTCTTATTATTAGATCTGACCATTCTCTAATGGAACTTATTTTATATTATTGATCTTTTTTTTCATTTATTTAAAAATGTTTGTTTAACAGAGCAGTTGATTGTTGTTAATTTCTCTCTTTTTAGATTCTTTAAATATATGTACATATATATTTCCAAAATTTTTAATAATTATTTTTGAACAGCAATAAAATAAATTCATATGTCTAAATTTAGGCTTTTCTTTTTATGAAAATTACTTTTACTTAGAACGTTTCGCAGCTCTTCTAATAATTTGTTTTGGTATAACACTCACTCTATCTCTCTCTCTCTCTCTCTTAACCGAACATTCTTCTAGACTTACCCGTTCTATTTTCATTTGAATTGTAAACCCATGTAAAGATAATAACATGGGCCCACTTTGCACCCTTTACTTAACCGACCTATTTTGTTAAATCTGAAAGACGATGAGAATGTTATTTCTATAAAATTTTGTTTGGGTTCTCCAATGTCCTAATTGGTAGTAAGCTAGTCTGTCAGTTTGGGGGTTGTGGGTTCGATTCCTACCAGAAACTCTGGTCTATTTCACTACAACGTGTAATCAAAAGTCTTCGTTACTCCGCTCGGTTAGTATTAGAATATAATTTGTGAACTATTTTTCATTTGAAGAATATTTTTTCTGCAATTAAAAGTTTACGATAGGAATTAAGTGATGTTAATCAAACGTACTTTTAAATGTGTTATTTTTAATTATTGTTAGAGTATTTTTCGCCTCAAAATATGCTTTAATTTTTAATTTATAAATCTTTATTATAGTGTTTACTTATACATATTTGTGTGTGTATTTTTATTATTTTTTTTTTTAGTGTTTGAATGAAAATATTTCTGAACAATATATAAAATTAAATCTTTAGTTTATTAAAATATTTTTTCTTTTTTATGAAATTTTTTTTACTAAAGTTATTTTCACATCAGGGTACACTGAACAGGTATAATCGTCGGTTCAGCTGATTTTGTTGTGGTGACGCAGATCTGTCACAGTTTGTTAATGTTTTATTGTTTAAATAAAGAAACAAAAAATAATATTGTACATATTACAATATATTTTAATCAGTTGTTTTTGACACTTTAATTGCACAAAAGATTGAGAAAAAAGTTGGGTTGTTGTATTTGTTGCCTCGACGATTATACCTATTTAGTGTGCCCTGGTTCACATTTATCAAATATTTGACCATATTTGCGTGGCCACTAGTTTACAAAAAAAAAAAAAAAAAAAAAAACAAACAAAAAAAAAAAGAAATAAATGCTGAAGTTGTTTGATCTTGCAAATGAATTTATATGATGAAACACACGCGCTCGAACAATATTCGGTAGAATGTTACCTAATGATGAGTAAAAAATATTTTTAGATTAAAATGGAGAAGTTAGAAAATATTATTTTTAATTTGTTAACAAAACGAACAAAATTACAATATTTTTATTTTATTATTATGCATAGATTACCGTTATTTTAATTTAATGGGGTTTGCAAAATACTGCTGCATACTTTTTTTAACATTTTAAAACATTTGAGAATAAGTTGATGGATAAATCTTGCTGGAAAGTACGCATCGGACAAAATAAAGTATGGGTTTTTACTCTTAGTATTTAATTCAAGATAATTGTCTTCCATTTTTTAGTGTCCATTTTACTCGATTTTTTCATTGCTTTTAATGCTCATCAAAATAGGAACCAAAAATATAGCTTAAAATAAAAAATAGCTTTTGCAAAATAATATCCCAGTTGGAAATTTCTTTAAGACGTCGTATAAGACAATTTCATGACGCGTCAGAATTACTGCTAACTTTATCATTTGTGCCTATACAAAATACATCATTACAACTACTGACATATTCATATATTTTGCTAAATTTCTTTAAGACTTAATCAGCATGTTGTCAATAGTGCTGACAAATTTCTTACATATCTTTGTGATGTCTTCATGACATCATTTAAGATATGTCATCATTGCATTTAAATATTCAATTTAATGTCAGTGAGACTTTTTCCTTTTTGGTCATACTGCTGACATGTCTATTAATTTATTCAAAGAAGTACAATTTTTGGAAAAAAATTAATGGAAGAAATTAATATATTAGAAATACGAATTCTAATATAAATTCAAAATTTACCAAAAAAAAAGAAAGATAATAATAACTGAAGTTTTGCCCAGCGGTAAAATTTGCGAGGCCTCTACCGAGCAGGGCTCCTAGAAGGCCTTTTTTCAGATGCAGTTGCTCATGCTAACATGCTTTCTCTAATAAGGCCTTCATGAATGCCTCATGCCTGCCCACTAAAAGATCCGACAGACCTTCCAACTTCGCTTCTCTTGGAAGGACCTTAAGATGTTGNNGGTCTTCTGGACATAAAAAAGGCCTTCTAGAAGGGCTCTTTACCCCTTCTTTTTACCACTGGGTGATTTTACGGTTCACTTTAACTTTTATAATACAAATTAAGCTTAAAATTACCAAAAAACTAAATCTAAGAACATCTGATCATTAAATTTAGTATTTTTTTCTGTTTAATTGTAGATTTTCTAGCAATTAAAATCATTTAGATTTATACATATTTTCATTAAGTAGTAATCTGTAGAAAGTGTTGACACGTAATGTAGTCATCCCATAGAAATGTCATCATCTAATGACTTTTACAATATAAGTCACATATGAAACTGTCTTCAAAACACAATTTCCAACTGGGATATTATTAAATTTTAAGTAAATATTTATGAGTATTTGTCCCTTTTGCTTTGATAGTGCCGTGTTTCTCTATATTTATTTAAGGTCTATCAATTTGAACCAATATTCATATACTAGGTGTAGTCCGAAGTGCTTTTTGTAACTTTTGTGACGATATAAAATGACTAGTTTTTACACTCTAAAAAATAATAGTACACATTTAAAGGTGATTATCAATACTTTTGATACATATTAAAATTAATGATAAGTTTTTATCTACTTTAGAATAAGAAGAAATTTTATAAACTTTTATAATATGTCAAATATACAGCAAGTTAGAACTATATACTTTTTCCCATTTAGTGGACAAATTTATTGTAAATTTAAAGTAAACAATTTTTTCTCCCAAATATAGACGCAGAAATTATAATTAGTTTAAACCACAGTTTCTATCAAAATGGAAAATATTTTATTTCTCCTTTTTTTCCTAATTATACCCTACATCAACATAGGTGGTTGGGGTATAATGCATTTGTGCTGATATTTGAAACGCACAGAAAAAATTATCGGACCCTTACCTTAAAATATACCGTTCGACACAGAATCACTTTTTGAGTCGATTAAACGATGTCCGTCTGGTCGGCTGGCACAAGATATCTTGACGAAATTTGGCACAAAGAATTATTTTGACACAGGGACGAAGCCTATTGAATTTGGTCGTGATCGGCCCCATTATTTCATTTAGCTCCCATGCAAATGTCCTCCCGGAATTGAGCTTTAACACTCAAATTTACCTTAAAAATAAAAATTTAACACAAATAAGTCCTACGTAAGCATAAATCCGTATGCCAAATTTCGTGAAGATCGGTCCATAATTGAACATAGCTTCCTTTTTCAAATTTTTTTTTCACAAATTTTAGTATAAATTTAATATTCAACATAAATAACATTTTTATAAGTATAAATCACAGTGAAAAATTTCATGACGATCGGTCCATAATTGGCAATAGCTCCCATATAAGACCCAACTTCAGGAGTCTCTAAAATGTGTATAAATATATGTGAATCTTAGTATCGACATAACATTTTGTAGTAGCATTTTTTATTTTCCACTTAAACCAAGTATAGGTCCATAATTGGACCCTTGTCGAATTTAGGTACACACATACAATGGTGTAGGGTATCATATGGTCGGGCTTGACCGACTATAAATTTTCCTCTCGTTTTGATATAATTTAGTTAAAACGACTTAGCATAATATTTTGTTATATATTATTTAGAACTTTGTTATATATTATTAGTTTCTGAATTATTACATTTTGAAAATGATAAAAAGAACTTTAGATCATCCTCTTTTTAGATAAAGGTGTTCAGCAATCCTTAACATAAAGAACAAGTTTATATGCTAAACTTAATTTTATGTCCAAAATCCTTCTACATTATAAATTTCATTCAAAACAATAACCATTTTTTTATATTTTTATTTAATTTTTGTAATTTAAAATCGACCTTTTACTACGTATTTAGGAATACTAAATACAATTTTTATAGTAAAATTAAAATTTGTGGTACAACCTTTATATTTTTTAAATTAAGTTTAATTTTTAAGGAAACTAAAATTATAACATCCAAAAAACTTGTTATGAAAGGAAATATTTAAAATATTATTATTCGATTAATCGACATAATTTGCTTGAATAAATTGTTTTAAATTGATTTTAATTTAATCAAACCACTACTTTTCTTGAATTTGTTGAGTTCAGTGACTAGTTTCTGTAACTTTTGAAATTTTATTAAATTAAATTTTAAATCGAAAGATAATTTATTATTATACTAGCGATTAGGTTTCCCATAGGGTGATTTGATAATATTCAAACTGAATACTTATCAAGTAAACAAAAAATAACTGATTTACTTTTATTCACCCTGTTGTTATACGGGATGAGTTTATTTATCACATTGTTATATAATTCAGGTACAAGTAGAGCATATAGTGTTCAGGAAAAACTGTTGGATTAGTCATAAATTTTTTGTTACAAAATAAAGTGACACTTTGCTAATTTTTCCATTTTTTATTAAAAAAACGGAAGGAGCATGGTTTAGAATTTGTTATTACTTTCCAAAAATAAGGATATATCCCTTTTATATTATTATGAAGTCTTTGAACATAATACAGAAAGATTTTTTGATTCCAGAGCGGCCAAATGAAGTAAAAATAGTTACAATTGCCTTTAATAAACAAAAATTTAGAATTTGGGAATGAAAACTGTGGAAATTATAAAATGAATGACAAATATGTTAATTATTTTTATTTATAAATATGTATTTTCTTTTTTAAGACAAATTATTGGAATGAAACAAAATTGACATAACACAGTGCTTATCACATTTATAACGTCAATTTATTTTGTAGCTTATTTTTTTGAAATATTTTATAAAAATTTTAGATCCTTGGGAGAAGTTTAGACTTTTGGATTTATTACTGATCGCTGCCACTTGGAACGTCTATTGTATTATTTTTTTACTTCAGCTTACTTCATAATTATAACGTAATTTTTTATTATTTTTTTTTTAATTTATGAAAATCGGTCTCCATTTTTTAAAGTGTCATTGAAAATTGTATGATTGGTATTTTTCAGAGCGATTTTCATAGAATTTTTAAATTTGCATTACTCTATTTTTCAAAACTTATACCGAAAATTCAGTATTTTTAACGTTTGGAAAGAATAGATATAAAAAATATAATTTGTATAAAAATTACATTTACATTACTTCACTATTCAAAAAAGACGGAGTTTATATGATTTCCTCTAAATACGTTTTCCACTTTAACATGTTATTTGTCCATCGAAATCATTAAAAAATTGATTTTATACTCGATTCAGATTCTGCAAACACATTAGTTCCATTAAAGTAAAAATTTTCTTGTACAAATTTCTCTAATTTAGACTCAAAGTTAGAAAAATTTTATCAAGACAAACGTCAAATTTTTGTTTGAGTTGTAGATAATTTTTTATTTTTGTCAATTATAGGGGAAAACTTATAGCATAATAAACCATATAAGAAGTACTAACAACATTCAAGATGGCTTCTTTTATCAAGCATTTTGAAAAAATTATTAATTATTAAAATGGATATAGGATATGACAAAATTTCGGTTCATTTACCAGGTTTTATATTGAACTCCATTAGGAATCCAGATAGTTTTCCTTTTTTTGAAGGAGGAGAATCCGCAAGAAAAAAGCTTTTTTTAATTTGTATTTAGGTTATATTTCGTAAAAATTTATTTCGATGTAAATTAAACAATAAAATTAGTTAATTTTAATTATTCGAATAATTCTCTAAAACTTTGCCTTAAACTCTTTAGTTATGACCTATATCTGGAAAACTTACTTATTTAATATTATTCATTCATACGAACCTTGATATTTTATACATGTTTTAAATAAAAAATATACTATTTATTTATTTTTTATTTTTTATTTTTTATTTTTATTAATAAAATTAATTTATTACATGTATATTTAAATTAATATAAAATTTAAATATGATAAAAGCTTATGTACGCTTTCTCAAAGTCGAGAATTTCTAAAGTGATCCGTCGTGGCAGCTACATTTGAAATTTAACTAAACGAAAGAGTGTATACGAGCGTTTATTTAAAAACAAAATTGACCTTACCAGTGTTGCGAGTTTAGCCATTTTAAGGCTAAATCTAGCCTATTTATTTAGCTTCAAAATTTTCACTTTATCTTCTAGCTTTTTTCCTAGTCTTTTTCGATTCTTAACAGATAAATTTCTATTTTCTTCATAAATTCGAAATTGTTCCCAATATTCATAGTTCTGACTTTATTGATTATAGGCTTAATTGTAATTAAACATTTTCATCAGACAAAAAAAAAAAAAAATTAAAATTTGATGTCGGATTAAAAAATAGCCAGACAAAAATGAAGTTGGTAAAACTATTAACAACTATTTGGCATATGTTGCGATTGGCCTTAAAGTGGTAAAGGTAAATAAAATGTAAGAAATTGTGTATTCCCTTCTACACTGCCACCTGCGAACTCAAAATTGCTCTGTGTGGATACCGTCTTAGATATTGCAATGATTTCAGCAAGGCTGATAATCTTGATTTCTCTACATGTATTCTGATTAAGGCATTTCTATCAAATGTTGTTTATCTGGTCAAACAGTTTTTTTCCATTCTGAAGTGGTTATGTTTATTTGGTATAATAGACCATCTATGTCCGCAGTTAAATTGGATTGCTTTCATTGAAGAATTTCTCGAAGTCAGAAAAGGAAAGAGCTGGAGTCTTGTAATCTGGAATTGACGATAGTGAGAGTTGATTCTTAATATGTAACAGAGAGTGTCAAATTCGCTCTCTGAGAGTATTATCCCACGTGTAGACTAAAATATTAGTATTATAAGAAATATTATGAGACTGTTTTGATAAGATTTCTCTACACAACTATCTTATAAGATTTACTGTCAAATAAATACACGTAAGGAAAATTTGTTTTTGTATGTGCAGGTGTATTTTAAAAAGCACTTAAAGACAATGTTTTTTTTCATAAAATTATTTTATTTTAAAGGTTATTCTTCATTTAAAACAATAATTTCATTGAAATTGTGCTAAAATATATCGAATTTCTTTAATTAAAAGTACAGGTTTACTCTGTGACTGAGTGAAAACAATGTAATCTTATAAGCTTTATTAGAATACGTTTACTCCTTGTTTAAGATGTAATATAATATAAACAAAATGGTTACTCTCAAATTTGACACTTTCTGTTAGTTTTATCTATCATATGTCTATGTGTAGACGATATGTTCACAATTTGTTTCTCACGACCATATGTCTTAATATTTGAAAATTAGTTCCTAATATGTTTCACAATTCATGGTCTTGATATTTCTGATAAGATACTATTAAAATTCTAATTGTATTGACTACTATTT
>MINK01176876.1:0-13160 GCA_001735545.1 Phormia regina | reverse complement strand
AAATATTTTATACCAAATATAATCTGTAATTATAATGATTTTTTTTTATACAATAATTGCAAACAATAGTAGTATTCATGTAGAAGAGCAATTAGACCTTGTTAAATCACTGATGATATGTAGTTTTTTTTTTTTTTTAATTCCCTTATTTTGTATCTATNNCAATTGGATTCTGTGGTAACTTCCTTAAATGGATTTGTTCCTATCTGAAAAATCGTAAACAATGTGTAATGTTCAATAGCACATTGTCTAATTATGTGAACGTTACTTCCGGAGTCCTACAAGACAGTTATCTTGGTCCACTATTATTTCTTTTTTCATTGCATCATTGCAAGATCCTAATGTATGCAGATGATGTAAAGCTATTTCTAACTTTATCAAATAATGAAGATGTTCTAAATCTACAATACGATGCAACCAGCTTTAATACTTGGTGCAACTTTAACCTAATGGAACTGAATATTAAGATATGTTATTGCATGTCTTTCTATAGATATTCCCCAATTTGCAATGATTACTACATTGGCGTTACAAAATTGAACTCGGTTGAAACCTTCATTGATTTAGGAGTAAATTTTGATAAAAAACTCATATGCCTTGTTTAATTAAACGGTGGTCGAAAGAATTCACTGATCCATACGTGACGAAGATACTATTTGCTACATTAGTTAGATCTATTCTGGAATATGGTTTATTAATCTGGGACCCACAATATAATGTTTACATTGGTAAACTTGAATCAGTACAAAAACAGTTTCTTCTTTTTTGCCTCCGGAACCTAAGATGAAACCGTGATTCAAACCTTCCTCCATATCGTAGCCACTTGGCGCTTATAAAACTTCCAACTTTAAAAAGTAGAAGGATCGTTGCAAACATTGCGTTTTTCTTGAACATTGTTAATGGAAATATTGATTCCGAATATCTCATTAGTAAAGTATTCATTAATGTTCCAAATAGACAACTTAGATCATATATTCCACTTTATTCGGTTTTCATAGATCCATTTCGTAGAATATGCCTCGAGGTGAATAAATATTATGACTTAATAGATTTTGCTGATGCTGGTACTGAAATTAATTCCAATATTTTTGTTTATGATATTATTTAATAATTATAGTATATTGTTTTAAGTTTATATAAACTTCTTTAATTTAATTTGTTCTCAGTTGTTGTAGAATCTATAGCTGAATTAATAAATAGCGCCAAAATTTTATTCAAATACCTGTAATTGTTTAAATTTTATTAAGACCCAAATATTAACATTATTTCTTAAAAATATGTTTAAAATCCAATTTTAAATTTTTTCGGCTCATGGTCTGGGAGAAATTTCATAAAATTTTGTTCCATCCGCTTTTATTTTTATTTCTGTTAAAAAGAAGTTCTATTGTAGAAAATTTAAATTATGAAATAAAATAGAAAACATTAACATTAACTGATGTTTTTCTTGTGTGTTTTAATATCTGTCATCAAATTTTAAATTCGTACGCATTGAAAACAAAACATAATTAACTATTTTTGCTTAACAAATAATAAATGTGTTCGTGCAAAAGTTCACATAAATATTATTGAAATTAACTTGACTTCTTTTTCAACTTTTGTCTACAGTAAATGACAATGAAATATTTTTTGAATGATAATTATATTTTAAAATTTGATTGATCGATCGATAAATAATAAAAAAATATTGATGAAACCCTTTGAAATTGTACAACAAATTTCCTCAAATCATTTAAAAAAAAAACAGTTTAATAAAAAACTGTCTTTTACTATAAGAAGTTTGTGTGATTATGTAGGAGTAAGTAGACTACATAAACAAGTTTTTTTTTAGTAAAATTAAATACAAATTTATAACTCTTTTATATATAAAATATTATATTTTATTTAACCTTGAAATCAAAAAGATCACATCGTTTAAAAAAATTATAAATAAAAAAAAGTTAAACTAGATTTTTTTTCACACTTGTCTTGCTAGAAGAAATTCTTAAATAATAAAGTTTAACTTTATGTCTAGTTTGGTTTATTGTGTTTTTTATATATAAAATCACAATAACTTTCATAATAATAATAAAAATAAGTTAACAAAAAGATTTGGCAAATATTACATCACAAGTATTAATTTTCCATTCAATAATAAAAAATAAAATTCAAACTATTTTCAATAAACTTAAGTTTATTAAATAAAGAAAAAAAAAACAATAAAATCAATAAACACGGAAAGAAATAAAGAAGCGAAATGATTTGAAAGAAAACTAAGTCGATCGAATAGTAAACCACTAACACGCTAAGAAGAAGAAGAAGATACAATCGTGGTATTTATTATATATTTGTCTTTAAAGAAAAAAACGTTTAGCAAATTTACAAAACTAATTTGAATACAAACATATTTTTTTTATTGGTGTTTTTATTAGTTTTGATGATATTATATATTTTCACTTTCTTCATAAATAAATAAATAAAAATACAAGCCAATTGATTTTTGAATTGAAATTTATGCAAATTATTGAAATGTTTTTTTTTCTTTATTTTATTAGTCATTCCCTTCTTTTATGGCAATTTGTTTTATATTTTAAAATTTGTTAAGGTGTATAATACACTTCTTTTGCAGAGTAATTGATTAATGAATATTTATTTATAAGTAGAATATTAATATAATAAATATTATTATTATTATTATTAATAACTTTCTTTTTCTCATTTATTTTATTCTTGTAATTTTAGCTTTGGCTCTTTTTGAACATGTAAATTTGGTTTATGGCACTATTAGTGAATTTTGTACCACTTCGGGTTGTCCCGATATGACAGGACCGGGCAACAGGTAAGTTTCTCTTATATTTAAAGAGAAGTGTTTATTAATTAAAATATATATTTTTTTCTCTTTTAGAACGTACTTATGGTTTGATGAGAAAGGTAAAAAGACCCGCGTAGCGGCTCCTCAATATATCGATTATGTGATGACATTTACCCAAAAAACAGTCAGTGATGAATCGATATTTCCTACCAAATATGCCAACGAATTTCCCAGTTCGTTTGAATCGATTGCCCGTAAAATTTTACGCTTGCAATTTCATGTGATAGCACATCTGTATGCGGCGCATTTCAGAGAAATCGCCCTATTGGGTTTGCATACGCACCTTAATTTAACATTTGCCCATTTGACCGCTTTACATAGGCGTTTTAATTTAATTGATGAAAAGGAGACGGATGTTTTACGTGATTTAGAAGTGGCTTTAAGATTAACTGATGATACAACCGGCGGTACAGCTGGCAGTGGTAGTTCACAAAATGATGCAACAGAAACAAATTCGTCATCGTCTGGTGGTGGAGGCGGTGGCAGTGGCAGTGGTGGTGGTGGTGGCATTGGGAGTGGTGTAGATTCTAATAAGGGGAGTTTAGGAGAGGATGTCAATTCAGTGCAACACAACAATCTAATGGATTGTAATACGACGGCACAGCCTCCAATATGTACACAACCAGAGGCCAATCTAAAGTCACAACAGTTTGGTGGCGGTGGTGGTCTTATTGGTGGTATTTTAGGTGATTTAAGTAGTGGCGAATTTGGTGATACTATGCATTATTGTACTTCGGCAGTTCCTGCTTCCTCTACTACTAATAATACCTCCTCAAATCATACATCAACTCCCAACACCTGCTCTACGAATAGCACCTGCACGACAGCCGATCAACAGCAACAGCAGCAGCAGCAGTCAACAGTAGGGGCCGTTACGGCAAATGGTAATAATGGCGCGGGCGCTTTAAATTTTCATCTCAATAATAACAATCATTTAGCACATCATCCACACACGCATCATCCTCATCTTCATCACCACCACCATCACAACAATGTCCATCATCATCATAATCATCCATATGCGCAAAATACAGGCCTAATACAGTGCAATGCTAGTAACGCTCCTACACCAACAAATGCTACCACTTCAACAACCACAGCATAGCTGATTTAGATTAAATATATACAATTATTATTATTATTATTATAATTATTATTATTATTCTTATAATTATTATTACTATTATTTCTTTTGTTGTTATCTTTTTTCCTAAACTACAACATTAACAACAAACATCAACTGCTACAAACAAATAAATAAACAAAAATTACCAACAAAAACCACAACAAATAAATAAAACCCTAATCTATCTCTCCTTTATAACAAAATGAATGAAAAACAAAAAACAAAAACAAAAGTAAGCAAATAAAACAAGAAAATATTAATTATAGTTTTAAACCAAGTTAAGAATTAAAGAAAGAAAACTAAATGTTAATTATGAAAAATTAAAAAGAAAATAAAACAAATACAAAATATAAACAAAAAAAAAAAAAAAAAAAAACTAACTTTAAATAATGTTTTATTAGGTTTTATGCAAAAACAAACAAACAAACGAACGAACGTTAAACCAAAAATACACTGAAAATTTATACATAAAACAATAAAATTTAACAAACTTGATTTGTTTAAAATAATAGAAGTTTCAAAAATGTTATTTTTTTCAATTGTATTTAAAATGAGGAAGACTTTTTTTCACTTCTGTAGAAGAATTAGATTGGTTAATTTTGTTTTATTTTTTTTAATATTGATTCTAAAGATGAAGGAATTTAGATGAAAGAAAAAAATTGTTTCGGTCAAACATTTTTTTAGTAAGTTAACGAAAGATGAAAGTTTTTTTAAGTTTTTACCATAGTTTTTTTTTAATATTGTTATGAGATTACAAAATTAGTTGCTCTGTTCGCCTACTTCTCAGAATTGTGTGTATTAAAATGAATTTGCACAAAGCCTATTACAATTTCTTTATAATGCTTTATGTACATACATACTATTTGATATACAATAAAATTTTGAACAGTTTCAAAATTTATTAGTTACATTTTCCACAATTCTATATCCTTAATATTAATTTCAATAAATTTGTCTTCAGGATTTGGTTTTACTTTTTTAAAGAAATTGAATTGGATTTATTCCAATTCTATCCCTGTACGTTAATGTTCTTCTAGCAAATAATTGTAATCGTTTACAGAATTCTTAATTTTTTTGTTTTTAAGAAAGAGTTTAACTAGTTTCTGAATTAATAATTTTTTTTCGTCATAATTTCTTACAATTTTCGATTTGATATCAAAGTGTTTGTTGCATAATTCAATTCAAATAAAAACGATTTCTAAATTCATGGTACTAAAATTTATTCGAAACGAATTTTTAGTTCTACATAGAAAAACAGGCAGTTAAATTCAAATCGATTTACTAAATAACTCTCCAGATTTAAGTTGAATTGCAAGAAAATTATAATCAAAAACTGAGTCTACATAACTTTATTTGAATTGAAATATATAAAATAAGGAAGATTTCTAATAGATTCTTAATTAAAATAATACTTTCAGATATTCTGACTAAACGTTTTATTAAAATGAACTTAATTAAATCTGAATGCGTATTGAAGCAAAATAATTAGATATTACACTGGACTGGAAACTTTTTGTAGTTCTATCATTTTCTAGTAAAAAATTATTAAGTAAAACTTGAATCGAAATAGATTAGGTTATAAGGGTCGCCCGCCATAGCGAGTGTACTCGGAGGCGGGCCCTATTTGAGAATTGTGATGCCCTATTTGAGAAGAGAGCTCCTCTCCCTTTCCATAAACAAAACTAACTTTCCGTTGGTCTATACAGAAACCAACCCGTACTCCTTACAAATCCAATCAGGTTTGAAAGTGGCATATCCAGATCATGGAAGAGTTGTCTACCGAGGTGTCTCAGTCTACGCCCTTTCAGTGCTGGACATTCACATAACAAGTGCTGTACGGATTCCTCTTCTTCCTCATCTAAACAACTTCTACAAAAGCTATTCCCTGGGTAACCCATATGTTCCGACATGCGCCCGATCATACAGTGCCCTGTGATTATGCCTACTAGAAGCCTTATCGATGATCTATCAAGAGAAAGTAATGCTCTAGTTCTACTCCGAGACCGGAGTGGCCAGAGAGTTCTTGATAGTCTACAAGTGGTGATTGAGGACCACCTGCTTTCATCAAGAGTATTGGATACAGTAACGAAGGGAGTGAGAATGTCCTCGCAAGCGAGTGCCTCGTCCAAAGACGATGCATTTACTGCGCATTCATCCGCCATTTCGTTACCTCGTATACCTGTATGGCCCGGAACCCATATCAGCTCCACCCGAAAGTGTCTTAGCTGAGTTAAGGAGCGTATACAGTCGTCAACACATCTTGATCTTACAATGGGGGAGTTCAGAGCCTTGATTGCTGCAAGGCTGTCCACATATATATCAATGTTCGAAGCGCAGAAATTAAATTCCTGAATTCGCTTCGCTGCCACGTTAATGGCATATACTTCGGCTTGAAAGACTGTGCACGAATTGGGTAATCTGAGAGACATCGAAATGTCTAAGTCATCAGAGAATATACCCGAGCCAGTGCCAGTATCTGTCTTAGAACCATCAGTGAATACTGATATTGCAAATTCCTTAATATAAACATTCAGTTTCCTATTATATTTTCTCATGTTTCCTTAAGGAACACTTAACCAGACCTTTGATCTTGACTTTTTCGCAGCATAAGTGTACATTGAAGAGTTAATGTCTTAATATGATTTTTGTTTTTTAAGATTTTATTCACTCTCCCATTATTTTAAAGCCTAATTAAATCCGGTCTTTTATTTAAATTTTTTTTTAGTTTTGATTAAACTTTAATAAAAATATAAAATATTTTAATCGTAAGTATCTCATACTTTTTTATATTTAAATTTTATTTTTTTCCTGTTCTAATAATAATCAAAATATTGTTAATTTCATTTAAGTGCAATTTAAGTGCATTGGCCTGGATTTTAAGCGATTATCAGATTTAAATATATTATTGGACGCTATAGGTGGTAACGTTATCAAAGCTGATATTCTTTATAGCCTTTTAAGGGGGGATTTAAAATTAAATATTTATTAAAATTATTAATAAATAATGAAAAGATATTTAACAAACATTTTTGATTAACTATTTTTAAATAATCATTTATATTTATTTATTTTTTTCTAGATTTTATTTCTAGGATATAAGACATTATAATATTATTTTGAAAAATGGCGACAATGTTTTTGACCCAATTTGTTTTAAGATTTATAACCCACTGTTTCTTGATTTTAAATCCCTGTATCATAATTTTAATTATCTATATCAATTTGCTGGCAATTAAACAAGTTGGTTTTTTCATTTGTTTTATTCATAAATTTAATTCTATTTTTTTCTGTTCAAAACTTATCTGACCCGTCTTCGTCATAAAATATATTTTCGGAACTGCTGAAGTGCGTAATCACCTGCTACTTTTTAACGTTCTAGTTTTGTTTTCTTTTTTTACAATACCAATTTTAGAAATGTATATGTTTTAATTATTTTATTTTCTTTTTAATTTTATGTTTATTTGGCCTATTAAACGATCGATTCGATGGTCGATTAGATTATTTTTTGTTTCACAAAATCTTAAATTAATCTGCTTTAGATCGGGCTTTTGAAATTTAAGTAGATTTAAAAAAAAATAATAATATATCTTGTGCTATATAATTTCTTATTTCGTAAAACATCGTAAATCAAGTGTAAAAGTGCCGATTATTAGGCGCTCGAATAAAGACAATTGGTGACACGGTATAATGCGCGTGTAAATTCTCATAAAGTAAATTTATTATTAGCTTTGGCAAAAGTGAGACAACAGAAAAAGAATATATTTCGTTTTTAAATATAGATAAATATCTTAATATAAAATTTAGAAATTAGGAAATAAAGATAAATGTGAATTATTTTGTGTTTTTGGTGGCTTTACCGTTGCCTGTGTGCAGCCTTATGAGAGTGGAATGTAGCTGTGATACGAGGAACACATGGAGAAGAATTTTCAAGATGATGAGTGAGTATTACTTACGTAAATTTGTTTAAAAATTTTCTCGATTATGAAATTTATTTATATACAAATTTCAATTTTGTTAAGAAACCCAAAATAGTGCTTTAAATCAAATTAATTCATTGGTTTCAGTGAAACAATGTTGAAAAGACAACCATCTATTGTTTAAACAAATTTAATTTTATTGGTCGAATTGAGCAAAATGTGTGCATATCGTAAATTTTAAGCAAATTTAATAACTTTTAAATTTTTTAGAACAATTAATATTTTGGTTGCCTTATACATATTTTATTATTAATTATCTGAACTAAATATTTTTCTGTTACGCGACAAATTATTATGATTGTTTTATTAAACAAATTTAATACTGTAGAAAAAAAGTTATTGTGTCAAATAAAATATTTTCCTATAAAAACAACAATAAGTGTTGGTTGTTTAAACAAATTTTCGTATTTGCAAAATAAATATGTTTGTCACAATAAAATATTTCTGCTTCAAATCTCAGTCAAAAACTACATAAAAAAAGAGAAATATTTAAAATATAACAAAAAAAAATATATAATTAAAAAAAATATTTTAGCTATTACCGCCCGAAACCAAGCGGGTATTTAATCTTATACTCCAGGGCCAAAAAAGCCGTTAAGAATTTCTTAAACAGAATGCCTGTCGGCTGCGCTGATATATGGTATATACCAGCACCGATTGGCGTCCATACCAATCCTGATTTGGAATTCATTTAGCCAAATCTTAGTAGAGTAAGTATTTTGCCAAACAAAAAATCTTTTCCACAAATTTATAACAAATTTTTCCTTCTCTTCCCTTTCTAGTGCCTCATTCAAATGTTCGTTTCCGTTTTGATGGTCCTCGATCAATTGGAAATTAAAAACTCAAAGTTCTCCTATACTTTTAAATAAAAAGTTAAATTCCATTTCAATTTCAGAAGAACTTAAAGCACCGACTCGGTTTTAAACCAAGACACCTTTCTGGATATGAGGGCAGCGGTCCCTTGGAATTCTCTTTAGAAAATCTTTCTATTGAGGGACAATTCAAATATAAAATGCCCTTAATTTTTGGTTCCATTAAAATCTATAAATTCCAAGCGGTTGTCACTTTGGGTTCGGTACAATCCAATATTGGTGGTATTTTGGGTAACGGTAAATTGAATGCCTTGATTAATGATCAAATCGAGTATATGATACCTGCCTTTATTAATGGCCATCAAGCTGAGATAAGTGCCATGATTGAAGAGAACTTTGTACCTCGTGTTAATGCTATGATGAAGGGTAAAAAGATTTGGAGTATGTTGGGCATGTTGGGTAGTTCGAATAGTAAATGTGATGCCCCACCAGCACCATGGTCGATGGCGAATTGAATGCTTTAGAGAATCGATAAAAATGTGATATATTGCCTGGGGAAATAAAGAAAAATTGTTAGTAAAAAAAGAGAAAAACTTTTTATTATTTTTTTTTTTTTTTTTTGGGGGGGAGTGGTCGGTAGAAATGGTTCTAACGAATATTTAATACAATTGTATTTATATCTTTCTCAGATATTTTTAGAATTTTTACTTAAAAATTTTAACAAAAGCTTTTTCCTGAAAATACTTAAATAATTATTTGACTTTACTAAAAATATCTTTAAAAGCTTAAAAAAAAGCTTAGAAAAATCAAAAATAATTTAAGGAAATTAAATAAGGATTACGAATAATAAAAATTATTACAAAATTTTTCAACAAGTTTTTTGAAAAGAAAAAGCTATTCTAAACAATTTTCTAAATTTAACTTAAAAGCTTAAGAAATTAAAAAAATTGCAATTTTTTTTAAATCTATTTAATTATGATTAATATTGAACAAATTTAAATAAATAAATTTAAAAACTGTTGTGCATTAATATAATTAAATAAATTAAATTAAATTTTATGAAAATTATTCCAACTGCGAAAAGCTTATATTAATTTTTGTTTTTAAAATTTTTTAAAAGTGATATTTGTTCCTAATTTCCAAAGAAAAAATAAAAGCTTTTCTAAAAGAATTTATTAGCTTTTAAGATTTTACAAAAGCTTTTAATAATTTCATTTAAAAATAAGAGAAAATCGCTAAAGCTTAAAAAGTTTCTGATGATTACGTTGATTAGTTTTTAAAGTTCTACAAAAGCTTTTAATATTTTCTTAAAAATTGTTACAGAGAATTGATTAACTTTTAAAGTTTTACAAAAGCTCTTAATATTTTCTTAAAAAGCGTGAAAAATTCTTATTCATTTTTGTCTTTATATTTTCTTAAAAGTTGTATATTTTATCTAATTTCCAAAGAAAATAAATAAAAGCTTTTCTAAAAGAATTTATTAGCTTTTAAGGTTTTACAAAAACTTTTAATAATTTCATTTGAAAATAAGAAAAAAATTCGCAAAGCTAAAAAGGTTTCTAAAGATTAGTTTAAAAACCCTAAAGACTTTTTAATAAAAATTAAAGCTTTCAAGCTTTATTATAACAAATGAGAAACTTTTAAAATTTACTAGAATTTTTAATATTTTCTTTTAAAAGCTTTTAATATAGAGTTAAAAACATTAAGACTTTTTAAAGTACTATTAAAATACTTTTTAAAAGGCTTAAGAAGAACAAAACTTTTTGAAGTCTTTTAAAAAACTTTAACGATTTATAAAGCATTTTTCGAAAGATTTATACAAAATATCTGATAACTAAAAAAAAAAAAAAAAAAAAAAAAAAAAAAAAAAAACTTCCTATAAATGTTAGAAAATTAATTTAAAAAGATCTCAACATATTTTCTTAAAAAGCTTTTAAAATTTTTCTAAAATATTCGTTTTAAAATCTGAAAGCTTTTTTTAGAAAAATGCATATATTTTTCAGGTTAAGAAATTTAACAAAAAAAAAAAAATCATTATTTAATAATTAAAATTAAGACTTTTTAATAAAAATTAAAAGCTTTCAAAGCTTTTCCATTACAAATGAAAAACTTTTAAAATTTACTAGAATTTTTAATATTTTCTTCTAAAAGCTTTTAATATAGAGTTAAAAACATTAAGACTTTTTAAAGTACTATTAATATACTTTTTAAAAGGCTTAAGAAGAACAAAACTTTTAGAAGCCTTTTTAAAAGCTTCAACGATTTATAAAGCATTTTTCGAAAGATTTATTCAAAATATCTGATAATTAAAAAAAACTTCCTATAAATGTTAGAAAATCAATTTAAAAAGATCTCAACATATTTTCTTAAACAGCTTTTAAAAATTTTCTAAAATATTCGTTTTAAAATCTAAAAGCTTTTTTAGAAAAATACAATTTTTTGAAAGCCTTAGAACAGATCAAAATGAACTTTAAGAAGAATATTTTCAATATACTTTCGAATGATTTATTAAATATTATTCTTAAATAGATTTAATTTTTTTAATGAAAGCTTTTTTTTAATTTATAAGGCACAACCATTTCAAAACAAATTAAATTAAAAATTAAAAAAAATTTCAAAGCTTTTTTAAGAGCTTTAGTAAATGTAAAACTAAACTAAAAATTTCAAATTAAACAAATTATTAATTTTTGTTCATAATTTTTGTAATTTTTACTGGCACAAATTTAAAAAATTAAAAATTATTATAATAATTGTTTGTTGACATTTTCATAAACTTTCAAAACATTTCCTTATAAAAAATTTAAAAATTTTCTTTAAAATATTTAATAAAAAAAATGTACAGGCTTTTCTTTAAAAGCTTTAGGAATTATGAAAAGCTTTGGTAAGAGGATTAAGAAATTGTTTAAAAACTTGTTGAGAGCTTTTAAAAGAATTGTATTCTTATTTTAAATTTATCAAATCATTTTGTTTTTAAAAATAATTTGATAATATTATAAGCTTTGAAACATTTTATTTAATAGCTTTACATAAAAATATGCTTATAAAAGCTTTTCTATAACAATTGATTAGCTTTTAAATTTTTTCAAAAGCTTTAAATATTTTCTTAAAATCCTTAAAAAATTGAAAAAAGCTTAAATAGCCCTACGATTAAATAAAAAGCTAATGTATTTAAGATTTGAAAATGAGAAAAATAATATCATAATTAAACAATTTTTCATTTTAGTACCAAAAAGCTTTCTCTGGAAAAAATCTTAAGCATTTCTAAGTAATTAAAAAAACCTTTTTATTCTTTATGCGTGATATTTTTTAGATTTAAAACTAATTTAAAATTGTTGTATAAAAGCTTTTTTAAGTAAAAAACTGATATTAAAGATGTTTTTAAATTAAAAACAAGCTGAAAGCTCTTAGCACAAAAATTTTTTTATATATTTCTTTTAATAAATTTATTATTTAATTTCAAAATAAACTTCAACTGTTAAGTAAATTTCATATATACATATCGCCCCTAAACCACGTCATTTATAAAAGAAATTTTATTAAGCTTTTTACTCTATTAAAAACAACAACACATTAAAAAAAGATTTCTATCTCCCTATTTGAAAGTTCTTTAATTTAACAATTGCTTATTGATAAGACCCCCTCTTCTTCTAATATATTTTTGCATATAAATCTATATAACGTTTATTAAATTTTAATTGGCCAATAGATTGTCAATCCATAAAACGACAAAAAAAAATAAACCAAAACCAAAGCTATTTTTGCTCACCTAAGATAACAAAACCTAAAAGAAAAAAAATCGCCTTAGACCCCTATAATATTGGTAAGTGAAAAATAATAGATAACACCACCCATATAAATCACTTTAAACTCTTTATTTTAATATGAAAAAAACTAAATTATTAAATGTATAAAAAGCTTATTAAAAAGAATATTTTAAACAGTTTATAGGTAGCATTTCCTTAAGAAAGTTACTTTTATTTTAATTTGGAAAAATGCGCTTTTTATTAGTTTTGGCTTTTGCCACAGTAGCCTTGGCTGGCACTGTTTTACCACCCAATAAGGATGCTATACTTCGTCCCATGAGCAATAAAATTGATGCTTATGTTTTGGATTTGGTGGAAAATAATGGAGATTTAGAGGTGGTCGTTGATCATGAAGATGGCACCATGGAGGGTAAGTTTTAAAGGATTTGATTGTTTTAAAATGTTATTTAATTTTTGTTTTAAATTTTTTAGTGGCTCCTCACTTTATTTTGTCTTGGCAAGTTCGTCGTTTTATTCGTAAAATGCAAAAACAAATGCCTTGCGGCTGGCCTCAATATGGTATTCCTCCATTGGCCCCCTTGAAGGTGCGTGAGGCTGAAATTTCCTTAAAGAAGGGTATTTTGGAGTAAGTAT
>MINK01176874.1:8777-21927 GCA_001735545.1 Phormia regina | reverse complement strand
TAACTATTCAACTTATTTTGTATTATTATTAGTTTGCGAGTTATAAGGTTACCGATTTTCCCCTTTTCAGCTTTTTCTAGTTTCCAAACGTAAAAGTAAATTTAATTAACGTACAAGTACTTTAAATTAAATGAATATATACTTTTAATTATACTTATTAGATGATATATTAAAGACCTTTTTTAATAATTAATAATTATAACAAATTGTTTCAACATACCTTCATTAGTGCGTTGAAAATTTGATTGATATTTTATAAATATTTTACTTGAAACAACGAATTCGTACTTTAAATCAAAGAATTCTTGAAAAAATCAATAAACATACAGACTCATTCATGCGCTGAAATAATAAAAAATACCTGCACTTTGATAGTGATCTACAAAAACATTTCAATAATTCGTACCATGTACATAGTTCCTCATAGACATCTCTATATTTATTATATATTTATTTTATTTTTTTAATCTAATCTAGGCTTTACAATATTTATAATATGTCAACAATATTTGAATTAGCTAATGAATGTTTTATAAATAAATTTGTCTTTTAATCCAAAAAGTAAAAAAAATAAAATATTTAATGTCTCTTTAAACCAGTAATTGATTATTATTTTCAAAATATGTTTTAAAATTATTAATACAGGGTAGAAACGAAAATATTTGAAAATAAATCTATAACTTCAAATCAACAAATTGGATTTGCGTGTTTTGGTATAGGGATAACAGAGGACCGTACTATGTTAAGTTTGAGATCCCTCAAAAGAGGAGCCAAGGGGCCTTAAAGTGGGGTTCCTCTGATGTGAAAAATTTTTAATGGATTGCCATATTTTTGTTTCTTGTCCGATATCAAATATTTTGTTGAATATTTTTATATTTTCTTTTTATATATAATTGTAGGCTTTGAAAGGAACTTTTTTCCTCTTATAATTTTTGAGTTATTTGCATTTGAATTTTCAAGTGACTTAATTTTTAATGTTTTTGGTCAAGTTTATTTTTTTATAAATATACTAGTAATTCCAACCGATTTTATTATTTAAAGGACAAAATTATATATTGAAAAAAGGTAATACCTTTACAATAAACTGTTTGGAATTCGAATTTTTTTTTTTTTTTTTTTTTTTTTTTTTTTTTGTCGAAAAAGTATTTACACTCTTTTTTCTCTAAAATAAAATTTTCTTTCACAACCTAAACTAATTGTATACTTTTCTAAAAGATATCTTCACGGAGATAACTTCAAAATAAAAATCAAGCCCAACAACTCAAAAGGTCAATGTACACACTCTCCCGAATTTGACCCATTTTAAATGAAAGTTTTGATTTTAGTCTTTATTTTCTAAAATTCCAAAGCACAAATCCGTAAACGAAATGCAGTTTAGGAATCTCTAAAATGTTAACAGTTTTCAATTTAATTCTCGAAAAAGACTTCGGAAAAATGTGGATTTTATAGTTGAAAATGTGAAAAACCGAAAATTTCATTAAAGTATCTTTACTAACAAAGATTTAGCTACAGATAAAATATTTATAGTTTCTCCAAAAATATTTTTTTTTTACAAAAATTTTGCCTTAATTTCAAAAATCCGAATAAATATAGACTCTATTTTCTTCATCTAAATTGCATTGTTAAGCTGACATAATTCTTGTTTATATTAGAAAAAGATTGAAAACAATATCTTTTATAAAACCGAAACTTTGCCACTTTATAAATAAATTCATGGATTAAATTAAAATGTATGGAAAAGTTACAGTGGCTACCCTTTAAAAAGTAATAATTTTGTAGTCACCCTGTAATCACGCGACATAAGCTGCAGGGTGTCAACTTTGGCTATACCGAATAGCATGGTATAATTAGAAACTATACTCATAAGAACAGCTGTTTAAAATTTTTCCATTGACATACCTCACGGTACTGTCAAATTGTTTTTGTATTCCTAAGCTCTTCCTCTCCTTTATTTTCTCATTTTCTGTTCACAGCATTTTGACATAGTGTGCAGTAATTTTACACTAACAAAATACACGGTATTGTTGTTTTTGTAGATGTACGAGTACTTCATAATAATGCTATGACCGAATAGTTAGAATTTGTATATAATTTTCAGTCTTAGACGAGTTAATAAATTTGACACCCTGTAGTGTATGTTGTATTATTACAGGGTGCCTAAAAGTTAATTTTTCTTAAAGCTTTGATCCTCTTCTACAACTCTATCATATTATTTCAATACGATCTGTTTAGTAATTGTGGAAATACAAATTTATTTTCTATTCTGTGTCAATTTTATTTAATTGAAAATTATGATAATAAATCTCTATCTACTAAACTCTTGCAAACATCGAATTAAAATGTATGAAAGAGTTTTAGAAGAGAATCTAAGCTTTCAGAAAAATCATCTTATAGTAATTTTATAATAATACAATACAAGCTACAGGATTTTAAATTCGATGAACTCCCAAAAAAAAGTATTTAACTTACCGCTGTTAAACCCATACACATGACTGCAAAACAAAACTTTATCGCTAATGTCTCCTTATACTTTTCATTTCTAGGATCCCAAACGCTGCAGGTAAATAATATCAATGTTGATGTAATAATAAATTCAATTGTTATAGCCTGCACAGTACTAAATTCACTATGGGGCATAGTTACGCAAAAACCATTATTATCACTATCAACTGGTAGAAATGATTTCGGCATTATAAACATTAAAAAAGCATAACCAGCATAACTGCCCAACAATTGAACACAAAAATAGGCCAAAGCAAGACGCAATGATATTTGATCCATAATATAAGCTCCCAAAGTTATGACAGGATTTAGATGAGCACCCGATACGCAACCAAAACATTGAATAATAAGCATAACAGCCATACCGAAATTAAAAGCCATTTGTAGTAAAGTATTTGTCTGACCGGAACAGCCCATGCAACCCAGGAAAAGTAACATGGCAGTAGCAATAAATTCACCCACTAAACAGGATATCAAATCAAATGTAGAAGATTTCATTTTGATATTAACTATATTTTAAATTGTTTTATTTTAAAGCGAAATTAATTTACAATTGTGTTTATTAAAGTGATCACTTATAGACTAAACTCAAAGAATTTTATTTAGTGTTTAAAATTGGGTGTGATTTTTATCAATTTAATGAATTGCAATTTCATGTAAATGCATTAGAAAAATAAATCATAAACGAATTTTATTTTACCCTAAATTACATTAAAATAGTTTATAGATAAAAAGGGATAATAATTTAAGTTTTATTACCATAAGTGCTGTAAATATTCTTATATTAAATATTTGAATTAATAAGATACAAGATTATAGTTTAAATTTTACATACACCCGCTTGTTAGTAATAAAAAATAAGAATTTTGTAGCTTATATATTTTAGTTGTAATAAAAAATTAAATATATTTTTAATATTGTAGTGATCTCTAAAATCATTGCAACAATTCATATCACGTACACTGGCAGCTTATTCACATCTTAATTTTTTTTTTTTTTTTTGTAATCTAATCAAAGCTTTACATAAATTTTTATATGTGTAAATGTTAACAAAATTTTAATTAGCAAATGCATATTTTTATAAAAAAAACAATAATAATAAATAAATCTGCTTGTATCATTTAAACCAAAATGATAACAACAATTTAACGGCTATACTTTCTGATAATAAAAAAATTAATATTATTACTTCAACTACTAACACTAATACTAACAAATAGATTTATTTCAATTTAAGTAATTTTAACCTCAATTACTATTTAATTTCTAATATTTTAAAATTTATATTTACTTTAACAAAATTATTAAAACTTTTGTACCACTGTCGTCCTAAAGAATTTTGAATATCTCTTTAAAATATGCACGATTTTAACTGTTACCATTTCTTTATGTACACAGCCTAAAAGTATGCTTTATATTTGTCTTTGTTTTACACATACACTAGTGATAATATAACGGAAAATATATTTAAATTGTTTTGTTTTGACTTTCTTTAAATCATTTAAACTATTAAACAGTGAAGCAAAATCGATTTTTTTTAAATAAATCTGTAACTTGTGATCGGCTGGTTGGATTTGCATAAAAAGCGCGTATATATTTTTTCTGATTTTTTAAATTAAAGCAAAAAGTTTATAAAAACAATTTTTGGGAAAACTTTTAATATTTTATATGTAATAGAATCTTTATTAGAAGATATATTTTAACGAAATTTTCAGCGAATGTAGTAGACCTTATCATATGAAATGAGAAAGTGAAAAAGAAATCTTATCTCACAATTCCTCAAAAAAAGGTGATACTCCTAAAAATTTATTATTTCTTATTTTCGGCAAAAGATTTCGCTTTTTTTTTGAAGTCCTGCAGATTTTGATTTAAAACTTTTAACATCATATTAAATATTCTTAAAAAGTCATTCTGCTTGTCGATTAGTGCTTTGGGATTTGAGAAAATACTAGGGTATCCAATCGATTAATCGCCATTCGTTTATCCAATTAATTTTGGTCGATCAACTGTTAGAATAATTAAAAACTGTCTATTTTCGAATAATGAATAAACCGAATAATTTGTGTTGAACAACCGATTAACTGAAATCTACATTTTTTTGGTATTTATAATTAATATTTTTTTATTTTAAATTCAAATTTATGTCAACAGCATTTCTAAAATATCCATTATATTCCAGAAAATAAAAAATAAAGACAAGTTTTAAGGAAATACTTTTTCATTACTTCCAAAGTAGCAAGAAATAATGCAGATAACAATAAAAGTGTAAATAAAGCATAATTTAATTATTCATGAGTTTCCTCTAACGTAACAGAAATAGAACATCTTGCAATGATAAACCTATGATAAATTCAGCAGAAATTATCCGACTTTGTACTATTTCTGGATCCCTAGTTAAGGTTATTATTTACTTCTTTGGATATAATGATTTTAGACAGTTAAATCAAAGAAAAAACATAGGAAATGAAATTTCAAATTTTTTTTTAAATTCTTATACCTGTGAGAATTTCACTATTTCCATTGGATCGTGACAATATATTTATAATAAGAAATGATTCTGACACAGAAAATAAAAAAAAGTTATATTAAAAAACATATCATTACGTCGAAAGTCCAGTTTTCCCCAAAAAATTTGATGAAAGAACTATTAAGATAAAATATATTTTATCTACATTCAATTTCTGTATAACTATTCCAATGGATTAAATTTTATACTTAGTATTATTTATATGTCTAATATGCATTACCAAATTAATTCAGTTAATCGAATAAATTGCAATTAATCGGTTATTAACCGATCGACTAATAACCTCAAATAATTATTTGTCAAATAAACCGATTAATATTAAACCAGAAAATACAGTCTGAAGTCAAAACTTGCATATAAAATGGATCAAATTCGGGATGGTGTGTACCTCCACCATTTGAGTTAATGGGCTTGTTTGTTATCTTAAAGGCATCTCTATGAAGTTACCTTTCAGAAAAGTTGGAAATTATTATATGTTGCTAAAGAAAATTTTATTTTAGAGAAAAAAGAGTGTAAATACTTTTTCGACCAAAAAAAAAAAACACAAATAGTCGTTTTTTGCAATTTTCAAATTCAAAATCGCTTATTTTTGCACTTACATTTTTTTTATTCCATAACTAATTTTGTTCTTTAACTAATTATAAAAAACTAAAATAAATATAAGCGTTCGGAAATACTAGGATATATGAGAAAGAAAATGAACCAAGAACTTGCAAAATTATGGTGCTTAAAAATTTAAACACAAATAACTCGAAAACTATAAGAAAATATAGGTCTTATTAGATCCTACAACAATATATAAAAATTTTTAAAATCAAATAAGAAACAAAAATTTATCAAGCGATTAAAAAATGTTTATTTTAGAGGTTGGCAGGTACCAGCCGATCAGAAGTTACAAATTATTTCGATCCTACCCCAATATGTATTGGACGAATGGAATTTAAATTTATAGGAGGGATGTATAGGAGGACCTAAGCTTTCAAAAAAATTACCTTGTAGCCATCCTGCGTGAATAGGCTAATAATCTAAAGGATGTTAAAGTTGACCAGCTCAAATATCGACAATTTTTAAAATATCCTAACTTTTATAAATTAATTAGGAATTCAAAAATTGAAAAACCTTTGTAAAAAATGTGAAGGAAAAATAAATTTATTTACCTAAAATATCTCTTGTAGTTTAAAATGCATAAAAATCAAGTTAAAAAATTATTTGCCTTGAAATTAGTGCATCTTTAAAAAATTTGCACGAGATATCTAGATTTAGATCATCATATTTGCTGCACTTGAAAAGCTACGTAGACAATATGTACATCAATTGAAAGGTAAATAGATATATTTTTATATCGTGTATATTGTTTTTTTATATACTTGAAATTCTGGAAGAAGCTTTGCTAAAAGAATTAAAAATTTTGGTATTTATAATTTTTAAGAAAATTTTATTTTATATTTGAAAATTTATAAAAAATTAAACGTTAAAACTAACACCATGATTTTTGGTAGACAAAAAGATCGTTATCTTTTTAGTATTTTATTTTAAAAATTAATTTAAAAAATTAATTCCAATATATTTTTTTAGGCATTTAAGAAATATGATAATAAAAATCTGGCTACTTTTATAAAATATGATCTGTTGTCGTAATTTGTAAATTTGAAAGAGAACCTTTTTAGTGTTGAACTAATCTGTATTTGTGTAATTATTAAAAATATTTTTTAAATTTGAAAAACTTCTTTTTAAAATTTTTGCAACAAACGATTTTTTTTACATTTTTCCATACTGGAGGAGGTCATATTTGATATCCTTTATATTATCTCGTATTATTACTGGATGACTTTAAGATGCTTTTTCTAAAAGCTTAGATTCTCCTCTTTATCTACTATATCTACTATACATATCAATTCAATCCAAAATAAAGTTTAGGAGATACAAATATAATTCTATTCCAATTTGATTTGTAACGATTTTTTTTTAACTTTTTTACTCGAGGTGATCACAAACTATTATAACAGGGTGACTTCAAGATGATTTTTTTGAAAGCTTAAGTCCTCTTCTATAACTTTTCCATACATCATATCCATTTATTAACAAAATTATTGCAATTGTCCCCACTATACAAACTCAGTAAAGTATTTTTAAATAAATTTATTTAATTAAATTAATTTAAATATTTTTCTAGAATTTATTTTAAAATAAAACATTAATTTATTGGTTTTGTTTTAAACAACAATATTAAATTTATTTATTTTTTTTTTATTATTTAGTACTTAATTTACAACAAAATATATAACTTTTTTCCAAAAAAGAAATGCAATTATGAGCTTAAATTGTACATTATTTTGTTTGTTTATTTGTTTTTTGTTATAAATATCAAGAAATAAATATTTATACAAAATAATTTAATTAAAATTTAAAATTTGAGAAAAAAGAGAGTAACAAGATCTGAAGAGACAAAACAATATTGCACAGATGACAGCTTAAACTAAATGTTTGTGGGTTTGTTTTTAATGTTTTAAACATATTATTAATATTCTACGAACGATAATGTTCGTTATTTTTTAAAAATTAATTTGTCTACAGCATAGAAATGATGAATAAATTCAATTTTGGTTTTTTTTTAACATTAATCCTAAATAAATTGAATTATATGGCCACAATGGCGGCTAGAAAAACGCAACAACTCCGCCAAAGTTTTATATAGAGAAATAGAGAAATGCTTTAAAGAAGAATTTAAGACAAAGGAACATCTTCCATGGCACGCAATTTATGGTGAACAGCTTCTTCTTGTACCTCACGTCTGAAGACAACCTTGTAACCGTAAGCAGCAATGGCACCGCCAAGCATGGGACCCAACCAGTAGACCCAGTGGTGTTCGAAATCATAATTCCACAAAGCGGGAGCAAAAGAACGAGCAGGGTTCATACTGGCACCAGTGAAGGGACCCTAAATATGACAATGAAAATAAAATTATCATTAAGAAGTTATAATTAGTTTTGTTTGTTTGTTTAATACTTACAGCAGTGATGGCCAAACAGGCAATAGCCAAACCAAAACGAATTGGTACGGAATCATGGAATTTACCATTACGAGGATCCCAAACACCACAGCAGACCAAAATCAAAATGGCAGTAATAATGAATTCAATAGCAAAACCTTGCATGGGTGTAACATCAGGATGGGGTACAGTCACACACAAATTGTGAGCAGCTTCAGGTACTTTAATAGTAGACTCTGGCAACACTACCTTCAACAGACCATAGCCAATGAAACCACCCAACATTTGAGCACACATATAAACAATAGCCATGGGTGCTGAAACCATTTCATAGATAAAAGCAGCAACAGTAACGGCAGGATTTAAATGAGAACCAGACACACAACCGAAACATTGAATGACAACCAAAATGACAAGACCAAAGTTCAAACACATTTGCAAGTGATTATTGGCGAAAGTATCGGTTTTAACACAACCCATACAACCCAAGAATACCAAGAGTCCAGTACCAATAAGTTCTGCTAAAAAGCAGCAAATCTTATCCAAAGTGGCAGTCTTCATTTTGTATTTATTCCAAAAACTCGAGCAGCTACTGTAAAGAAAACAATTAAACAAAATATTAAACAAAAGTTAAGGACTGAGATCATTTTTTATATTTCTTTTAATATTTAAATATAAACAGTAATTTTTAACTCTTTCAATTTTGAACTTAATTTTATTGAAATCTCTTCGGTTGTATGACCTTTCAAAATTATCCCTTTATTAACCAGTATTTTTTTGTATCTCTTTACCTCTCTTTTGACTCTTCCATTTTCATTACAATAAAAACCCAATTTTTTTTCTCCAAATTCTAACGAACTTATTCAATTTCAATCTGCACACACACCCAACGTGTAACGTTTCTTGACTTCTGTACAATTTAACAGCACATTTTCAACTGTCTATTCGATAAATTTTCCATAGTATCTACCTGTTTAACTTGTCTCGTATGAGAGTATTTATTTAATATGTTTTGGTTTGCTTATTTATCTTAAACCCACTTTATATTCTCTACATAAAATAACAAGACGAAAAACAAATAAAACAAACAAAAAAACATAATGTTGTAACTTCATTCAGTATGAGAGGTTATCACAGACGCAGCTGCATAAAGTCCATAACTCATGTTGCAAGAATAAATCGAAGGTAGACGCTTAACAACATTGAAGGGTAAGGAAAATAATCGGCCAGACTTAAGTTTAAAAATTTTTTGAAAATTATGCTAAAAGCTTTAAAGCTTTTAGCACACTTGGCAAATATTTGATTTGAATAAAGTGAATCGCAAAAAAGTTTCACATTGTGAGACCTGGTCAAGATTTTTTAAGAGAAAACAGTGTCTAAATAAATTTAATAAAAAATATCAGTTTTAAGAAAATACTTTCCTATTTAAAATTTTATTTATTATCTATTGGACTTTTTCGTCAAATATTTGACAAGTCTTACTGTACCCTATGAATTCCTTATCTAAGTTTCTTAAAGATATTGCATCAGAAAGTTTAAATTTATATGAAGTGAATTTCAATAAAGTCACATTAGGCTAATATTTGACAAGGATTACTGTACGCTATGAAGAGATATTACATGAAGTGAATTTCAATAAAGTCACATTAGGCTAATATTTGACAAGGATTACTGTACGCTATGAAATCCTTATCTAAGTTTCTTAGAGATATTACATGAAGTGGATTTCAATAAAGTCACATTAGGCTAATATTTAATAAAAAAAATTAAAAATATTTCTTTGGCTAATGTGAGTATCATAATCTTTTAGCAGCAACATTTTAGGGTTAAATAATAATTTGCATTAAATATTAGCTGAATATGAAATTAAAATAAAAATAAATATATATTTTTAAAATTGCTCCCAATAAATTGATATTTTAAATTAATATTCAAATAGATATCAAAAGAATATCAAATATAAAGAGGAAGATATTATCCTATCAGAATTTTCTTTGAATCACCCTGTAATAGTATGAAAGGTGTCAAAGTTGATCACCTCGAGTAAGAAAAATTTTCTTAAAATCTTTAGTTTTACAAGTAAAGTCCGTTTTAAAATGAACCTGTATCTACTAAGTTATTATTTGGATCTAAATAGAATTAATGGAAAAATTGTAGGGAAGGACCTAAGCTTTCGGAAAAATAATCCTATACTCAGCTAGTAATAATAGGAGTTATGTTACAGGGTGTCAAACTTGATAGCATCGTTTAAAAAAAAATTTAAATAAAATCTTTACCTCTACAAATCAAGTCCTTTTTAATAAAAATTTATATCTCTTTAACTACTATTTATATCAACATAAAATATATTGAAAAATCTAAACTTTCAGAAAAATTATATTGTAGTCATCCTGTAATAATACGAAATAAGTTACAGGTTTTTCAAAAAATCCAAGTACCTACATTTTAAATAAATCTGTATCTCCTAAACTACTTTCTGCATCCAATTGAAATGTATAAAAGAATTATAAAGAAAGTCCTAAACTTTCAGAAAAGTTATCTTGTAGTTACCCTATAATAAACCGTAAACTACAGGCTTCCAAAGTCACATTTAAAAAAAATCTTTACTTCTATAAATCAAGTTCGTTTTAAAATAAATCTAAATCTCCTAAACAACTATTTGGATCAAAATACAATTAATGAGAGAGTTGTAGGGAAGAATCTAAGCTTTCAAAAAAATAATACGAGATAAATGACAGGGTGTCACATCGATTATTAAAATTTAAGTAAAAATCCAAACTTCTACAAATTTGTATCTCCTAAACTATTGTTTGGATCAAATTGAAATGTATGAAAGAGTTATAGAAGAGAATTTAAGCTTTCAGAAAAAATAGCTTGTAGTCACCTCACAATAGCCCGTAGAGTACAGGCTTCCAAAATTGAATTTAAAAAAAATTATTTTAAATTAAGTCCGTTTTAAAATATATATGTATCTCCTAAACTACGATTTGGATTAAAAAACTATTAAAGGAAAATTTGTAGGGAAGGACCTAAGCTTTCAGAAAAATAATCTTTTAGTCACCTGTATTAAAACGACAAGTTACAGAGTGCCATATCGAATATCAAATTTTTTAAAAAAATTCAAAATTTTTACAAATCAAATCCGATTTTAAATAAATCTATATCTCCCAAACTATTGTTTGGATGGAATTGAAATGTATGAGAGAATTATTAAGGAAATTCTAAGCTTTCAGAAAAATTATATTATAGTCACCCAGTAATTACACGTAAAAAGCTAGAGGTTACTAAATTTAATCGTCACGGCTATGAAAAAGTTTAAAAAATCTACATTTCTAAAAATCAAATCCGTTTTCGAATTAAATTAAAATGTATGCAACCGTTATAGGGGTGAACCTAAACTCTCAGGAATATTACCTTGCAGTCACCCTGTAATAATACGAGATAAGCTATATAATTTCAAATGAGATCATAATAAGTATGAGACAAGTTTGAAGTCCAATTTCAATGATATAACGTCTTACATGGGTTAAACTTACATTGTCTGTAACTACATTATAAATTGTACATTTTTATTTTATCAAAAATGAAAAACACTTACGTATAAATATTTATTTATTCGACATTGATATCAGACCTAAGTACCACCCCTTAAGCACATAAAAAGATTATATTTTAAAAAATCCGAACAAACAATCGATATTACTCAATAGAAATTATATGTGTAAAAATTGAGGGTCATAATAACATCTTCAAAATTCTACGTTTTGTTTTATTATCTAATGATAATAAAAACCTTTTGATAATTATATAACCTTGATGGAGTTAAGCGCCACTTTACAATAAAAGGAAATTGTAAATTGTTCTAAATAACTTAATGCATTTAATCTCTTTCAAATGAATAAAGTAAAATATTTTTTTTAAGTATTTACAATCGAATGACCCTAAATATGTAACTGCCATTTGAATTTTAAAATTTCTTTTAGAAAAAAATTATATTTTAATAATATTTATTCACTATGACAATAAACCACAAAAAAAAAAAAAAGATATTTTGTATAACGTTTTTTTTAACTTTAATATTCATTAACACTTTTTTATAAAATCGCATGCTTAAATTTCATATATACATGTGAAAATAATATTTATTTAATAGTAAATTTACAGTTTTGTGCAAATTAATTGCACATAAAAAAAGTAAAATAATTAAATAAAATTATCAATCGTTTGCTAATTGTGTGTGACAAAAATTAAATATAATTTTGAAATTAAAGTTTGGAATTTTCTTTGTTAGTTGTTTCGAACAGGTGATATTTAATAATCATTAAAAAATATATATTTTCAATTATATTTATGCTAATTAAATGTTTAAAAAATATAAAATAAAAATAATAATAAATTGAATTTCCTTATGATTTAGTTAGTTAAACGTAATGTTTGTATATAAGGAAATGGTACAATAAGAAGCTACAAGAAACATCCTGTGTTTATAGTAATACGCCCATAAGTTTTGTTTTGTTTATTAAACGATTTTGCGCATTTTTCAATATCGTACAAACCTTATATAGGATATTTAAGCGATATTTCATCACCCTAAGTTCTTTCGATCGATACCTTTGCTATTAAGTTAGACAGATGGACGGACATAGCTAGAACGATACAGAATCTAACAGGGATCCAGAAAAGCTCAAACACAACCAAGCGGATTATTTTTTTATTAAGATTTGGAAACTAAAACCATAGAGTAACATATAGTGACGAACTTCTCGATTGTAATTTGTTGTTGCATGAGTTAGGTTTTTGACAACCAATTTAGGTTTTTGACAATTGTTAGAGCCCTAACACAACCCAGCGGATTTTTTTTTATGCAGATTTGACAAATAAAACAACACAGAGGAATCCGCTGGAAATTAAAAACTTTTTTAATTTCACAATGGATTCTCAAATGCTCACATTTTCTCAATCGGTGTTGCCGTTATAGCAAAATTAATGACATAGGTTTACATTAAATTTATATAAGAAGGAGAGATAAAAAGATTTTCTTTATATTATTTATTAATGGAATCCCAGCAAAAAATGAACTGAAAAAGCTATGATTTTAACATTGTGTTGTCATTGGAAGGAAGTACTTAGTG
>MINK01176871.1:0-13258 GCA_001735545.1 Phormia regina | reverse complement strand
GAGAGATTTATTTTTCTAAGAAACAATATAAAAGTAAAGTTTTATGAAATTAAACCGCAGATTATTTTAAAGCTTTCAATTAAAAATATAATTAAAAAATAAGAAACATAAAACTTTATAAAAAATAGATCACCAAGATCTTCTTTTACATAACGTTGAAGTAATAAATAAAATATTTTGTAATTAAAGACACTACGAATATATAAGAAAAGGCAACACAATATTAGAATAATAAAAAACATATGTCCAACATACATAGCGTATGATTAATATTAATTATTACGTCACTTATCAAAATATGTCATAACTTGTCTATTAACTTGTTTCGAAAAGGTTTGGAATATAATAAGTTAAGCCCACAAAATTTATAAAAAAGTCAAAGTTCTAGTAGATTATATTGTAGTCAATAGTCAAGACTATAGTCTAATCAACAATATAGATTATAGTATAGTCTAATCAATAGTTTTGACTATAGTAAAGTCGACAATCTTGACTACAGTCTTAACTATAGTCTAGTTAATAGTCTAAGCAATAGCCTAGTCAATAGTCTAGACTGTCAATTGTCTAATCAATAGTTTAGTTCAATGTCCAGTCAATAGTCTAGACTATCAACTTGATATTAGTCAAATTAATAGTTTTGACAATAGTCTTGACTATAGTCTAGTAAATATTCTTAACAATAGCCTAGTCTATGTATAATCTATCCAATTGTCAAGACTATAGTATATGACCAGATTCTAGTCAATAATCTCGACTATAGCGTAGTCAATAGTCCAGACAATAGTCTAGCCAAAAGTCTAGACAATAGTCTAGTCAAAAAATCAGACAATAATATAGTCATTATTCCAGACAATAGTCTAGTTTATAGTCTAGACTATATTCTATTCAAAAGCCCAGACAGTAGTATAGACTATAGCATAGTCAATGGTCCAATCAATAGTTTATTTAAGTGTCCAGACAATAGTATAGTCAATAGTCTAGACTATAGGAAATAGTCTAGACTATAGCCTTGATTTTAGTCTAATCAATAATCTAGACTATACCCTAGTCAATAGTCTTAACAATAGTCTGGACTATATATAATCTAGCCAATTGTCATGACTATAGTCAATATTCTTGACCAAAGTCTAGTCAATTGCCAAGTCAATAGTCTAGTCAAAAGTTCAGACAATAGTCTAGTCCATAGTCTAGACTATAGTATAGTAAATAGTCTAGAGTATAGTACAGTAAATACTCTAGGCTATAGCCTTCATTTTAGTTTAATTATTATAGTCTTAACTATAGTCTAGAGTATATATAATCAGCAATTGTCATGACTATAGTCTGGTCAATAATCATTACCATAATCTAGTCAATTGTCTAGACTATAGTCTAGTCAGTACTCTAAACAATAGTCTTGACAATAATCTAGACAATAATCTTTACTATAATCTATACAATAGTCTAGTAAATAGTCCAGACTATAGTCAATAGTCTAGACTATATTCTAATCAGGAGTCTTGACTATAGTCTACAAAATAGTCTTAACTACAATATAGTCAAGAGTCTTGACTGTAGTTTAGTCTATAGTCTTGAAAATATTTTATAAATAGAATAAAATAAAAACAAATTCTCAAATCTTTTATCATAAACATTGAAAACAAATTATTAATAGAAAATAATTAACTCATCAACAAATATTTATTATTTAAATCATATTTATTTCAAACATTAAACTAAATCATTCACTCATTCATTCATTTATAAATCAGTTATCAAATTTATTTATAAATCCCTTTTTACATATTTCATCTAAATTCTAATGAAAATTAGTTTAGTAAAATATTTTAGCATTAAATAATATTTAAATATATTTTAAGTTCATTGTGTAAACATTTTACACCATTACGGTTAAGTAATATAATTAAATGATTACATTTGTAAAACACACACTTAAATGCTCACATATACATACATAGAAAAAAATATCAAATTAAGTGATGCATAAAAACCACATCATATGCCATACACAGTTGTAATAATCTATTCATTATTGTATTACAACAAAAAAAACCTAAAAACCAAAATAACTGAGTGGCTGACGGATGGAAGGACAGACAGACAGACTTAGTATTCCGGTGAACTGGTTAAACTAAGTGAAAATTTCAAAATGGTTTCAATTGTATTTGTTTTAATATCTAGTTGCATGACCACACATATATACACAAAACACAGATTGTTAATTACAAAAAAAAAAACTTAATTTTAATGTTTAAATAAATAATCATGTTTCTGATGATGATGCTGATAATAATGACTATAGTGGTTACAAAATAGTTACAAATATAATTACTGTGATTAAATAAAATCAATAGTCAATGAAAGAGAGAAAAAGGAAGATTAAAAAAACAATAAAGGAAAATCAATTGTGTCAATAGTGTAGACTACAATCACGTTAATACTTAAAATATATAGAACGTAGGATAATAAGAGTCGATGAAATAATATGGTAAAAAGTATAAAGTCTTAAATATAATCTAGACCGTTAGATAATAAGAGTCGATGAAATAATATGGTAAATAGTATAAAATATAAGTTAATATTTTAGTTAAAAAGGCTAATTATATAGTCAATAGTTTATACTATATTTATATTAGCTAACAATCTATATCTTAGTCTAATTGATAGTCTTGAGCACAGAGTACAAAATAGTTTCAACTATACTACTACTATAAACTAGTAATTAGTCTTCACAATAATACATTTAATAGTCTAGTAGATTGTCTCGACTATAGTCTCATCAACAGTATTGACTATAATCTACTCGACTATACTCTAGTCAATTGTCTTATTGACTATAATTTATCAATTGTCTCGACTATAGTTTAGTCAGTAGTCTCGACTTTAGTCTAGTCAAACTATAGTCTAGTCAATAGTTTCGACTATAATCCAAATGCCCTGACTATAGTCTATCAATTGTCTTTTCTATAGCCTAGACAATAGTCTTGCTTATAGTGTAGTCAATACTCTTGACTATAGTGTAATCAATAGCCTTGACTATAGTCTTATCAATTGTCATGTCTATAGTCAAGTCAAAAGTTTTAACTATAGTCTACTCAATAGTTTTGACTATAGTCAGGTCAATAATTTTGACTATGGTCTAGTTAATTGTCTTGACTATAGTCTAATTAATAGTCTTGCTGATAGTGTAGTCAATAATCTTGACTATATTGTAGTAAATAGTCTTGACTAAAGTGTAGTCAATAGTCTCGACTATAGTGTAGTCAATGGTCTTGACTATAGTCTAGTCAATAGTCTTGACTATGGTCAACTCAATAGTCTTGACTATGGTCTAGTCAATAGTTTTGACTTTAGTCTAGTCAAAAGTCTATAATAAAGACTATTGTGTTGTCAATACTTTAACACAGTTCAGTCAAAAGTCTTGACTATAGACTAGTTAATAATATTTACTATAATCTAACTTAGTCCACTCAATATTCTTATCTTTAATTTAGTCCGATCTCCAGTCTTAACTGGTTTAGTTTCTACTCCATTCAACTAATTATGTTATTTTCTAAGTAGGTACTTACTTATTCCATATCATATCACCCGATATTAGTGGCATTTCCATTAACAAAGCTGACAGCAGTGACGACTTTCCACTACCATTTTTACCCACTATCATAGTTAATTTTCCCCTGGGTATGACAATATCTTTTATGTACAAAATTTGCATTAATTTTTGAGGATTCCAAGAGAATTTACATTCTTTAACTGATACCGCTATATCATCAGGCATTTTTAGCAACAAAGAATCACGATGCCAAGAATCAGTTTTTCTATGAGTATTAGCATGGGCAACATTACATGCTGGTGCCTGAGCCAATCCAGCCATATTTAATTTTCTAGGTCTTATTACTACATAAGGAGTATTACGTAGTAGTTCTTTGCGGGCATGTAAAGATAATTTCTTATGATCATCGGAAAAACGTATTGATTCTTTGGGATCACAGGTCACTAAAGGTGTATGAGGTTCTGAATTAGCCAATGGAGCGGGCTTATCAGGTATAACAATTTTAATTTTAGGTTTTTCATTTAATTTATTAAATTTTATTTGTTCGGTTGAATCATTTTTCCAGGATATATTAGAGGGCAGAGATTGTGACTTATCTTTCACCTCATACATATCGAGCGAAGCATCACTTTTGCTTAATATGCGCGCCATATTACGTATACCCTCAAATTGTTTTTGTATTTCATGGGCTGCTAAAAAGGTTTCTAAACGTTTGGTAGAAACCACAGCCGAGAGAATAATGGGTACTGTTATGGGAAATATTAGCAAAGGTACAGTGAGTTGTTGAAACAGAGCCAGGGCGGAGAAAAGACGACTGGCTGTTATATCGGAACCAGATTCACGATAAACATAAACAGCCAAAGTTACAAAGGTAATTAAGACCGAGGAAATATGGGTGAGTATGGCTTAAAAGGAAAGAAAAGATTTTTTTAGAGTTTGTTATGTTGTTATGACTAATTTTATGACTTACTCATAATGGTCCAATAAAAAGAATCTTTGTTGAGATATTTTAATTCCTGTTTACGAGCTTCTGTAATTTTCTTGATAAAAACATTATCCCAGGCATTTAGTTTAATAAGTTTAATGCCCACAAAACAATCATGAAGTTTTCTTAAGCGATTATCGGTGAATTTCTAAGAAAAATATGTAATTGAGAGGATTAAATTATGTTTTTATAGTTGTTTTAGTAAACGCCTTAAAGTATGCTTTAAAATCATATAATATAATTTAGTCAATTATATACAAGTTTATATTTTTTAATAAGTATTAAGGTTGTGGAGCATATTATTCTTGCAAAATATTTTTTTAACTATTTATGTTGCCTAACCTTAGGCTTACAATTATTATAACTATGCTTCGAAAAATTGTTTTACCAATAATATCATTTAACTTGTGATTTTTGAACTTTATTAATAAAAAGGATAGCAATTATATACTTTATTTGTTGCTCATATTCTTTAGTTACCATAGAGTTCTTTTAGAGCAGTATTATAGTATAGTTTAAGGCGTTTTTATCCTTTTTTTATTTTAAGAACTTTTTTAATTTGAAGTCAAAGTTACACACATTTTTTAAACTAATTTTATTTAATATTTTTCTACAAGATTGGAGTTATTTTTAAGTAGCTAGGTAACGAAAAAAAAGGGAACTATTTACTTGAGGGCTTAATTTGATATAAATTTATGTTCATATCCCTTCAACTAACTTATCTAATTAACCTCGACTTAAATTAAGAAAAAATATTTCATTTCTATTACCTGTTTTAATATTAACAGTTAATTAAAATTAATTTTTAATGTTTCATTGCAAAAAGAAATTCAAACTTTTTCTCCAAAAAAATAATAAAAAAACTTTTACCTTAACTTTTCCTTGCAATGGCTGCATTTATAAAAACTACGAACAGTTTTAATTGAAAATAAATAAAGCCTACTTTTGCTTGCTGAAAATAAGAATAATACTGTCGAAAAAACAATAGCTACTAAAGGGGTTGTTCAACACAGTATAACAGTTAATAACTATAAATTGTATAGAATTTGTTTTAAGGGGGGGTTATAACATTAAATTAAAGCATACTTTTAGGGCTTTCTACAGGTAATAACAATTACTTTAAATGAGGGCTTCTTTATGTTGCCTACTTTTGGGGCTAAAAAAGCCTTAAGAGTTGTTTTTAGCTGGGAATTTTTTAATTTAAATGTAATAATAAAATAGTTCTTTTTATAAACTTACCGCCATAACTTCAGCATTTTGGGACATGGCCTTGCCAATCAAAAACTGCAAAGGAGTCATGGTTAATATGCATACAAAAGAGCCTATAACAGCACTTATGCCCAACTTTAAATATAACAAATACATAACAATGCCAATCTGGAAAATTAATACAAAAAGTAATAAATAATAAAAGTGATATAAATTAAATATTATGTTAATACTCTTTAACCTCTTAAATGTAAATTAATATTTAGATAGTAATAATGTGGTACCATATTATTTATAAATATATAACATAATACAGCTTTGAGTTTTGTTCTTCATAGTTCTTGTTATTAATAATTTAAAATAAAATTAAAAAACTCTTATATTTAAAATAAAATTTAAATCCAATTAAATTTAATTATGGCAAAATTTAAAATCAATTTTTTAATTACATTAATATAAATAAAAAAATTCTTGAGAACTTTATTAAGTGTGAAAATTTATTTTAGTTTTAGTGAAATTTAAATAAAATCTCGTTTCAATATCAATTAATGTTAATCATAGGCATGGTATGAGCAAAATTAATTGAAAATAAAATTATTGCATATTTTTAGGGGTAAAGAGGGAAATTAACGAGTAAATATTTACTTCCAGATAATAATAAATAATATTCAAGAAAATATTCTACCCAAAAATAAGAATTTGGCATTTAATTGACATTAATTGAAAAAATTGAGCTTCCGCTAAAAATAATACCATTTTCGACAACGAATATTTATGTTGTCTACTTAAACCAGAGTTTTAATTTAGAAACGCAAGGAATCAAATACGTTGCTGTATTTTCTGTGGCTGCTGATCAACACATCATACAAGCATTTCTGGGGGTGTTTTAACTATTTGGTTTTCGTTAACTAAAGCACTGTACTGGGCGAGCTCTAAATTTTTCACACGAGTAGCTCATATTTTCACACTTAATTTTTTGAGTTATTATACTATCTTATTCACTAAAAACTGTTCAAAAATCAACCAATAAGATTTTAATTTTTCCCCTTGAATTAGATTTTAAAAATTCACTAGAAATCTCAATTTTAAATGCAAAAAAGTATGGAAATATTCATTTAATATGGTAAATTTTGATTTTTTTAGTTAAAATTTAATTTCTCAGTAAAAAAAAAAAAATATAATGTTTTCACAAAAATCTGAATTGAAAATTAAAATTGTTCGCTATAAAGTTTGTCAGCTAGAAAATTAAAAGATTTCACTAAAAGTTAAAGTTCTAACTAAGATTAAAGTTAAATTAAAGTTTTTCACTAAAAGAATTATAGTTTCATCACCAAAACTAAAAATTTTTCCACTACAAAAATTTTATTTTTTCATTTAATTTTTCACTGAAAAATTAATCACTGGAAATTAAACCATTACAAACTAAAAAATTATATTTCTACTCAAATTAAATTTTTTCACCTAAAAATGTAAATTTTTTCAATATAAGAATTAAATTTCTTTCATTAAAGATAAATTTTGTCACTAAAGTTTCTAACTTACATATTTTAACTTGTTGCAGCTAGAAATTTTGTATCTTTCCAACTAAAAATTAAATTTATTGCTAAATGAGAATATATTTTGTCATTGAAGATTTCCAACTAAAAAATTCAACTTTTCTCCGTCATTATATTTAATTTTTTCCACTAAGAATAAAATATCTCAACTAAATAATTAAATATTTCCACTAAAAAATTAAAAGTTTTCCCACAACTAAGCCCAAATTTGCCGCACTAAAAATAGCAGTTTCCCATTTAATAAGGATAAACAAATTTTTTCGGCTAAAAATTAAAATGTTTCACATAAGAATTAAACTTTTCAATTGAAAAAATAATTTCCCAATTTAAATTGCAATTTTGTCAGCTAAAAATTTTAATTTTGTTCAATCACAATAATATAACTTTTTCAACTAAAAATTGCAAAAGTTTCGATATAAATTTCAATTGAGAACTAGAAATTAAAATTTTTTCTATCAAATTTCTCACTAAGATAATTAAACTTCACTAAAAAATTTAACTTCTGACACGTAAAAAATGCATTTCTCACTAAAAATTATTTTTTTCAAACTAAAAAAATACATTTTTTATTTTTGTACTAAAAATTCAGTTTCCCGTATGTAATAAGACAATCAACATTTTTCACTAAGTAAATTTCAACTTTTTCACGTAAAAAATTAAAATTTTTCACTAAAAATGTAAACTTTTCCACTAAAAAATTAAAGGATTGTTCACGTAACCATTAAATTTTGTCAATAAAAGAATGTAAATTTTTTCACCTAAAAATTCAAAGTTTCACTAAAAATTCAAAATAAAAACTAAAAAATTAAAGTTTTCACTAATTAGAATTATTTCATTTAAATTTTCTCACTAAAAATTAAACTGTTTTGACTATACATTTAGACTTCTTACTAAAATGAGTGTGAAGAAATGATTATTTGTTAGTGAAGAAGTTAAAATTTTGTTAGTGAAAGAGTTTAATTCGAAATTTATCACTTAAAAATGACCAATTTTCTGAAAATTTTTTATTTGAAAAATTAAATTAAATTTTTCATTAACGATAAAATTTTTCACTAAATTTCTAACTAAAAATTTAAAAACTTTCACTAAAGAATTAAAATCACGTGAAAAATGATAACATTTACACTAAAAAATGACATTTCTCATCTAAAAATTAAAATTTTGTCAATAATAACATAAATTTTTCAGCTAAAAGTGTGAAAGTTAAATGTTAACTAAAAATTTAAATTTCTAAATTATTAAATTATTTAAATTTATTTATTAAATTTCTCACTAAATAATTAAAAACTTTTTTAAAAATAAAGATTTTTTCAGCAAAATATGAAATATTATCACTAAAAACATGATGAAATTTCTGGATAAAAATTTTCAGATTAAAAAATAAATTTTTACATTAATTTAGTTTTCGGCTAATACACAATATTTTTTCATTAAACTAAAAATTTTTAGCTAAAAATTTAGATTTCCACTAAATAACAATTTAATAACTAGATAATTTAAATTGTTCTCATAAAAATTCTAGATTTTCACTAAAAATTAAATTTTCACTGAAAATTAAACTTTTCACTAAAAATTAAACTTTTTACTTAAAAAATCATGTTTCTTACCTAAAATTAAATTCTGAATAAAAATTAAATTCTCATAAAAAATTCAAAAATTCAATTTAATACTAGAAATAAAATTTTTCTCCAAAAGTAAAATTTTTCATTAAAAATTCAATTTTCACTAAAAACTAACATTGCCACTTAAATTCAATTTAAAAAAAATATTTTTCATTAAGAATTTAGCACTTTTTGTAGAGATTTATTACCTAAACTATAATTTTTTACTAAAAATAAAATTACTAATAAAGGATTTGATTTTTTACTAAATAAAAAATCACTGAAATTTCGACTTTTTCTTTAAAACTTATTTCTTGAAATTGCCCACTTAAAATTATTTATTTTTATTAAAAATATGATTTTTTTGATATAAAAATTGCAAATGCGATTTTTCGCCATTAATTCGATTGTTAAAAAAAAATTCAACGTTTATTTAAAAATAAGCACAAAAATATATTTTTTATACGAATATATATTTTTTATTCGAAAAGAAAAATATTGCATTACTTTTTATGTAATGCATTTACTAGTCACATTAACAGGTTTTTAGCCAATATTAACCCATTGTTAAATACGAAATCGTTTTCCTCTAAATGCTAGGTAATAACTAATAAACTGATTAGTAATGAAAAAAATCTATTATGTTTCCAAATATATTATTAATTTTTTACTATTTATTATAGAAAAAAAGTTATAAGGAATTTTCTAAGTACACTTTTTTAAATAAATTTAATTAATATTAATCATACGTCACATATGATAAAAATTTAAATTGTTTCACAAATTCCTAAGTTTAAAAGAACCAAAAACCAACTGCTAATATTATTGAATTTTTTAAGAATTATTAATAAAAGAAAACATTTCATATTATCAAACTTTAAATTAAAAAAAATAATAATTATAACAATTTTAATGAAAATCTAAACCTTTGTTATAAACGTTAGCACCCCAAAACTTCTTACTTATTTCTCAGATTATTGTTAAATTATTTTCCATATTGTTCCCCTTGTAACAAAAAGTAATTGCCTATTTTAAGTTGTATTAATAACACACAAATCATGGTATAATTTTCGAAGTCAATATGAATAGTTAACAAACTATTTAGTTAAAATGCGGAAACATTAAAGATAATTAATTCAAATTTAAACCTCTTAACTCTTACAGCAAAAAGGGAAATATATATAGTAAACAATAGTGATGATACTCATATGCTACAACTTTCACTCTCTCCCTCTCTCTCTCTCCCTCTCTGTCTCACTTTCTTTAACTGCCCTATTACAGGGACTTATTTACACATATTTTGGTTGAGAGATTTACTTGGGTAAAAGAGTATGCATCTTAAAGTAGTCTACATTATTGTTCATTTAAGTTCAACTGTATATATTTATATATGTGAGGGTTTACATGTGTGTGTGTGTGTGTGTGTGTAAGTATTGTATGTAGATATGAAATCTAAGAACATGCATTTAAGTAATATTATATTATGTTTTTGTATAATTTGAATATGTTTATGGGATAAAATATGGAAAACAAACGTCAAAAGGTGTTTAGTATTAAACCAACCTTAAAACATACATAAATATTATATACAATGACTTACTAGTTACAAGAATTTATATATACATGATGCTACAAACATAGAAATAGAAAAACAGGTTATTTTAAAAAGAAGGACTAAATTTGGACGGGAAATACATGAGTTTCTTTTGTCCTGTTTAGTCTGTTTTTACTGTTGAGTATGTACTTGAACCTAATATTATTCATGATTTTATTCTTTAATACAAAATGTAACCAAATCTTTGTACATGTTAAATTACTTATTATCTTTATCCCTTTTATATACATGAACCCTTTCGTATTATTATTTTAGCCAAAAACTCTAGAAAATTAATTATGCACACACATGTTTGCTATATGTTTCTTAAGGTTAGATATTTTATAAATTTTTGTTATATTTATTTTAATTTCATTATGTTGCTTATTGGCTCTAGAGAAGAAGGGGAAAAAAATAACAAATTAACATATTTTCTATTTTTAAAAGTTGGTTGCTTAAAATTATAAAGGATTTATTTTAAATAAAAAAGTAATTTTGTGGTTTTTAAAGAAACCCAGTATTCATATTATAAAATATTTATAGGCTAATTATTAATATATATCACAAAAAATAATATAATTAAAAAAATGTTTTTCTTTATTAGAATTCTCTTGCAAATAAATTAAAATACAATTAAAATTATGTTTTCTATTTTATTTATATAAAATTCATAATTCATTAGCTTTTCGAAACCGTTTCAAAGTATTTAAAATTCCTTTAAGAGAAAAAGTTATAATGATTTTTCTAAACCTATAGCAAATAATATCTAATTAATATTAATCATACGTCAACCTAAACATAATAATAAATTTACTTCATATAATAATTTTAACACAATTTAGAAGCTAACTAATTAAAATAAACAATTTTACAAAATAAATTAACCCCTTAAATTACCACAAACTAAAAATAAGATTTAAATTAACAAAATTTATTAGATTTTTCTCATTTCTTGGTTTTAAATTAAAATTTATTTAAATTACTTTATTACAAATATTATTTACTCATATACAAACAAAGATAAATTAATTATTTCCCTATAAATTATTGTAAAATATATATTATTCTTTTGTCTATAATTTTAATGAAATTATATTTAATTTAAGCCTTTTTTATATAAAAATGTTTTCTATAAAATAAATCTTTTACTCTCTTATAGATTTGTAATGTTATTTCCCTTATATATTTAAAGTTAAACACATAAATTTAACTTTGTATTTTTTCTGTTTCCAAATGTAACATAATTGTATTTAAAAGCCATTAATTTTATACTTTATTTCAACAACAACGTACAACAAAAATAATATAATATAATATTATTTTGCTGAATTGTATAATTTATAGACCATGGGCTATTAAAGAAGACGAATGTTCATAATATACGTACATATAATGCATTTTATTGCAAATTTAACAAGAGTTTTATAAATAAAATATATATATTTTTTTGTTTAATACTTACTTTTAAGGGTATGGCCCAAACGTAATGAGCAATCCAAAAGAAGGACATTATATTTAAAGTGTCTTCTGACATCAAATTTGTAATGGCACCAATGTCACTTAAAGCTAAAAAAAAGGGAAAAAACAAGAAACGATTGAAAGAAAATTTATGACTCCAAAGAGTAAAAGTGTTTGAAAAAATAAGATGCAAATGCAGTATATGAAATGAAAATTAAATAATGGTTTTAAAATATTAAACGAGGTTAGCAGCAAAAGTTCCAGTGATATAAGAGACTTTAATTCAGGTTTAAATGAAAGAGTAAGTCTATATATTTGCAATTACAAATAAAAGCTTAGAAATTAGACAATAATAAAGTCCAAAACTAAATTCAAATTCCGGCTTAAGTTTCATTTCAAATTCTCGCTTAATATCTAATCTAAAGTTCGATGTAATGTCCAGTAGCAACTCTAGGTAAAAGTCTAGTCTAAACTTAAGCCTAAACTCTTATCTAAAATCTTACCAACAGTCTTAATAAAATTCTACTATAAACTCTTATCAAAAGTCCAGTCTAAACTCTCGTCTTAATATATAGTCCAGTATAAAGTCCATAGAATAAACTACAGATAAAATAAACTATAACTTTGCTATAGAATAAATTATAGTTCTGACTATAAATGAAACTATAGTACTGACTAAAAAAAAAACAAAAGCAAATTTAACTATAAAATAAATTACAGTCTTGACTACATTATAAAATATGATTTTGACTATAAACTAAAGTGCTAAACCTACTGAATATAAAACAAAATTAACCCTTGACGGAGTATAAAATAAATTTCATTCTTGAACATATAATAAATTATAGTCTTGGTTATTAAAAAAAATAATTGTCTATAAAACTATAAAATAAAATATAATATATAGTCTTACCTATAGTCCTGACTATAAAATAAACCATAATATTAACTGTAAAACAAGCTATTGATTTGACTACAAATAAATAATTTTTCCTAAAAAAATACAGTTTTGAATATAAAATTAACTATTTTCTTAACTATAGAATAAACTTAGGTTTTAACTATAAAATAAACTATAGTCTTGATTATAAACTAAACTGTAGTCTTGACTGTAAAATAAAATAAAGTCCTGACTATAAAATTAACTATAAAATAAAATATAGTCTTGATTATAAAATAAATTATAGACTTAACTGTAAAATAAACTACAGTCTTGATTATAAAATATAATCTTAACCATAAAATATAGTCTTGACTATAAAATAAAATATAGTCCTGTCTATAAAATAAACTAAAGTCCTG
>MINK01176864.1:1560-17056 GCA_001735545.1 Phormia regina | reverse complement strand
GGTATAGAAAAATTTTTTCTCTGCGTTACAATATTTGCACAAACACATAATACCCCAACCACCTTTGGTGGTGTAGGGTATAAAAAACATTAAAAGCTTTGAGATGTGATTGAACCTGCGACCTTCTGGTTTCTAAACCTGCGCTCTAGCCAACTACAATCCATTTGATTGTAATCTAGAGAATGCAAATAATAATGACCTCCCATTACCAAGAAAGTACCGAAAACCGAAAAGTTTTTGCTGGGCTGTTAAGCTATAGGGTATGATGATCAGTTACGAAATTTTTCATTTCAAAAAAAAAAAAATAAGTAAATAATTTCATATAAATTCTTATTTTTGTTCTACTTATTTTTTTCTTTTTGTTTAACTTGAAAAATTCAACAGGTGTTTACATTTTTTTTTTATAATAAAGTATGTAAAATAAACAATAAAATGTCAAATAATAAATGTTTTCAGTTTGTTTGAGACAAAAACCCTACATTAACATAAAACAAATTTCCTGAACAATATTGTTTGTGTTTAATTTTTATCATCTTTATAAATATAATGGCATTTTCAAACTGTCCTCGTATTGGCATTTTTAACTATAAATGAATTTATTTGTAGATACTAGTTTCTAAATTAACTGTGACTGTAGAATTTATTTATGATTTATACATACAAATGTTTTGGTTACGTCGTTTAGAAATATCAAAAATTATCACTAATACTATTTATTGTGGGTAATGAGTGAGTGATCGAGTGAGTGTAATGTGTTTAAAGTTGATATTGTGATACTTTCTACTAAGACAACAATGATAATATTTCCAATTTGTATTGTAGATAAATTAATTGTTTTTCTACGACCACATAAAGGAGACAAAAGTGACGACTTGTAAAGTCTTTTTAAATGGGGTTTCTTATTGGTTATCTAATCGACTTTATGGTTACGTACACTAGAATAATTTAATATACAATAGTTTTATATACATACATACATAAGTATTTGTTAAACAAACTGATGATAAAAATTTTAATTTGTCAAAGGTTTCCGCTGAGGTAACAAGAAATAAAAAGAAAATACTATCTATGTATGAATATAAATTCTAATAACACTGCACAGTCGGGAAAAATAAATAAAACTATTACTTGCTAATATTAATTTGTAATTGATTTTACACAAATCATCAAAATGATAATATAAATAACTACACGAATTGATTTTATTATTATTGCTTTTTCTTCAATAGATATAATGAAGTGAAAATTGTCAATTTATTTAAAATATAAATTTAAACCAATTAAAAAATTAATTATATTAATAAATAATATAATGAAATTCCAATACAAATTTAGTCAATAATTTAATTAAAAATTATATATAAATAAAATTTAGAAAGTGAAAAAAACTTTTAAAAGGAATCCCACAATTCTTCCTCCCCCTCAAAAAAAAAAAAAAACGCTGAAAATCCCAAAGATTTTGATTGAAAACTTTTAATAACATATTACATATTCTTGCACGAATCGGCAAACGGAATGCAGTTTAAGAAAATATAGACTAAAGTCAAAACTTTCATATAAGATGGGCCATATTAGCGTGATTGTGTACCATGAGTAATTGAACTTGTTTTTTATTTCAAATTCGTTTCTGTGAGGATACCTTTCAGTATAAAATTGTTATATGTTGTTACAGAAAATTTTATTTTAGAGGAATAATAGTGTATATACCCAACTTTGAGCCCCTTCTGCTCTGCCCCTGAGGTATATATTTGGTCCCCCTTCTAAACTTAACATTGAACATACCTCTGCTACGCCTTTGCCAAATTTTATGCAAATCCAACCACCCAATCAAAAGTTACAGATTTATCTCCAAAAAATTTTGATTCTGCCGCACTGTGCATTGTAATACAGTATTGAGCACAAAAAATGGGTTAATAAATATTTTAGTACTCCGTACATGGGAGGCCTGTGGGAAGCTGTAGTTAAAAGCTTCAAACTACACTTTAAAAAGGGTTGGAGGGAGTCATAAATTGAACTTTGAAGAATTTTCTACACTTTTAGCTAGAATCAAAGGAGTTCTCAACTCACGCCCTTTATCTCCGATGTCGGAGGACCCAGGGGATTTGAACGTGTTAACCCCTGGCCATTTTCTTATAGGTGCATCCATAATGGCCCCACCTGAAATGCCCATGGACGACCATAATTTGTCTATTCTTAATCGATGGGAGAAACTAAAGGCTCTCCACCATCGATTTGTGCAGAGATGGAAGGTAGACTACTTACACGAACTTCATAAACGCTATAAATGGCGTTATCCAAAAAAGGAGCTAAGAGTTGGAAATTTCGTAATAGTAAAAGATGAGATATTGCCTCTTAACGAATGGCGAATGGGGCGCATTAAAGAGGTTTACCACGAATTAGGCAAAAGAGTTCGCGTAGCAGATGTGCGAACACAATTTGTTTTGATCACTCGACCAATAGTAAAACTCTGTTGGTTGCCAGTTTTGGATAAGTAGCAAATATTTAACTTACTAAGTACTAAAAGCCCTCAGTAATCCCCGTATTGCTGCATGATCCTAAATAAATCTATCTCCGTTTTTTTTTCTTTTTTTGTTATTTTCTTTCAGACGAAACATGGAACCTATTAGACGTCCTAAAGCATGCCTCATTTGTTTTCAGAAACACCATTTGAGATCTTTTCCGTGAGTCAGCGCCTTTACAGAGTTAGAGTTCATGGATACTGCAGTAATTGTTTGTCGCAGTCACATCAACATCAAGATTCTGACTCTGGTAGCTACTACGGACCGCCTCAGCGAAGCCATTCTAGTTGCACCCTTGGAGGAAGACAATGACTTCTTAGACATCGATATGGAGCCCCTCCTCTAATATAATTCTGTACAGCACTGACTGTTGAAGATTTTACCATTGTGAATGGCAGATATAGAGTTGACAGTCGATTTCGCCGAAAATCCTTTCAACTTCGATAAGCGCCATTACAGTTGAAGAAAAAGCTATAGCAGCAGCAACCTCATCAACAAATTATAAAAATAAAAGAATATTTATAATATTGAATAAAAACCCAAATCCTTTATTCACCTAATAGCTAAGGCAAAAAGTGAATGTCCAATCAATTGACTCTCTCTCCAAAATTATTTGTTTAATAAATAATTTTGGTGTCTTTCGTTTCCACCCCGTTGAAAGAAAGAGCAAAAACCAATTCTTGGCGCTAGCCTGAAATTTGTTTGCCAGGGATGATAAATTCAATTTTTCTTATTGTACTAAATAGAATATAAAATTGTACTTTTTGGAACGTAATTGTACTAAAATGATAAGAACTTATTTTTCGAAAACTTTAAATATTTCGTACTCAATATATCTTTGGGACAACTCTCAAAATGGGTGACATAATACTTTACAAAAACAAGAGAACAAGCTTTTAGATATCGTTCAAGTTAGACAGCGAAAATCGTAGGAAATAGATTAGGCTATGTATTGGATTTCAAATAAAAGAGTTAAATGATGACTTCACGATTGAGAGTAATCTGTATCAAGTTCTTAAAAAAATATTAATAAAAGTAAAAAAATTTAGCTTTTCTAAAAATCTGTTTTTTTTTTTAGATTCAAAATTTATTCTGCAAATCTTTAAAAATCTTCAACTCAATCTGAGTTTTATATGGATATATCGAACAAAAATTCTAGAAGTTCAAATAGAAAAAAACAACAATTACAATAACTCAGGAATTGTTACTCAACACACCAGTTTAATTATATAATTGTACTAAATTTAAGACTTGAGTAATTCTGTGTATCTGAAGAGCAAATTGTACTGAAAAAGTACAATTGTGCTGAATTTATCATCCCCGGTATAAACATCCCTAGAGTAAAGAGAACCGGTTCAAAACTAGTTACGTGAAAGATTATCAGGGCAAGTGACCGGTTCCAGTGCCGGGACTTTATATGAGAAGAATCTGGCACTTTTACATGGGGTTGTCATTGGAGGTGGCTAATTAGCCAATTGGTTCAGGTCACGGAACTGGTCCAAAAGGACAGGTTTAGTCTCAATTAATGTAATATAAATTTTATAAGAATTCGAGTATTTTTTTGCTTTTTAAACATTTTTTATTAAATTTATGTTTATTTTTATTTTATAATTTTTCCTAAATGTCGATGGCGTCGCGCCGAATCGAACCCGTGCTCATCTAACGTATGTTGTTTTATTGTTTTCAACGTTAACCACTTAGCCACTGATTTGCTATTTCGCGCTAGTAGCTAATTGCACACTTAAAAAGCATATAATAAAATGACTCTCAGTTGTTAAATAGTGAGTGTGTTTATGTCAATTGGTTCTCAATTCGAACTTTGGTAACGAGTTAGGTGTCAATTGGTACTCAACCGGTACTGTTCATTAATACAATTGCACAAATTTTCCGCACGGATATGTGTTCCGAAAAAACGCGATTCATTACAATTACTGGAGAATTATATTGTATTATTTTGATATTATTTTTGAAAACTTTTACATGTAAGCAATACAAAAATCTATCTTTTTATGAAAATTTTGGACACTAATGCATTTATATTAATAAAAAATATTAAAATTATACTAGATTCTCATCATTTATCTCTTAACACTACACTCAGTAGGTATCTATTATGCTTAATATAGGTTTTTAGGATTTGAAAATATTTAAAAAAGTATTATTAAAACTAAGAAATACATATATAATACGTTCCTCTTTATCTAAATTGTGCAGTCAATATAAGAGGCTCTATTATCGAGTTTTCACTGTACATATGAACATGCATATTTTTTATAACTACATATAAACAAATAATAATAATAATATGTAGTAGTTATATAGTGTACTTAAAATCTAATTATTTATTATTGTCGTAGCAGATAATAAAATATGTATTCATATGTATTCGTATACAGAAAAACAAGTCATTTAGATAAAGCAAAAGATACACTAATAAGAAAACAAATTTAATTAATATTATAAAAAAAAAGAAAAACAACTACTATGCGACTTTAAATGGATAAGATAGATATCTCCCAAAGTTACATGTCATTTGTAGTCAATTTCTTTACTTAGTTTATAGTTATCCCTTTTTAAAGGTCAATAATTTACAGCTGCTGTCAAAATAATAGCACCACTTGTTTAGCAAATCATAGATTTGTATTAAAGCAAAAATATATTTCAAAAGAGTATTCAAGATTTTAATACTTAAAAAAATAACACATTTTAATGAATATTATTAAGAAATCAAGTAGAAAAATTGTCTACGTTCGACTGAAAGAATAATTTTAAAAATAAAAATCAATAAATTAACTTTTTATTGTTATATTATCCCTTCTTTCTAATATCAATATTTTTTGCGTTCCCTTTATTATTTATAACGGCTTTACAGTGTCTACACATTGAATTCCCCAAGCACTGACATCTTTCAATGGAAATTGAAGTTGTTTTACTGTCTCTCAAAGATTGTTATTGGATGGTTTTTCTTAGTGGATTTTTTCTTTAGATCAGTCCATAAATTCTCTATTGGATTGAGGTCAGGTGACTGAGCTGGCCACTCACCTTTATATTGTTATCCTCAAACTACTATTTCGGTATTTTGCTAGTATGTTTTGGATCATTATCTTGTTGCATGACCCAAACCAGTGGCATTTCTTCCGAGGCAAACGATAACATTACTTTGTCAAGAGTCCTGACGTATTCTGCTCCATTCATTATGGTTTCTATACGATGAATTTGATCAATACCGTAATATGAAAAACACCCCAACACCATGATGCTGGATCCACTATGTTTGACCGTGTTAGCGGTAAATTGTGGGATGAATTCGATATTTGGGGATCTTCTTACATACGCTTTGAACCTTTTCCGCCAAATAGAACTATTTTGGACTCATCAGTCCATAGAATATTCCGCCAATCAAGATGATTTCTGGCCAACTGGAGTCTTTTTTTCACATGTTTCTTTGAGAAGAGGGGAACTTTTTCTGTGTTTTCGTAGTCTTCGCGTTATAGTTTTGGCACTTACTGGTAAATCTAATTCTTTTTTAATTTCCATAGCCGACATAAAATGACTCTTCTTAATTTGGCGCGCTATATGGTTCACCATTAAATTTAATGTAATTGTTTTTCTGCCTCGAGTTTTCTGCCTTGTATTTATAGGAGATGGCATTCAGTATAATTATATTTGAACTTCCAATAGTTTCTTACTTAGGTGTACGTTTTGCCCTCCGAAATTATTTTTTTTTTATTAGTTCTCTCTTTTCAGTTGTACAGTGTTTAGTTCTTCCCAATTTCAATATAAAAATTACACAATAAATTTAGCTCTATACTGCAAATACAAATGGCTTTAATAAATTTAATAAAAATATGACCGATCCACGTGACTTTTTAAACTATTGGAGCTATTATTTTGACATTAACTGTATGTATGTATCTATCTATGTATCTAACTATCTATATCTATCTATCTATCTATCTATCTATCTATCTATCTATCTATCTATCTATCTATCTATCTATCTATCTATCTATCTATCTATCTATCTATTGTTTATGTGCCCCGAGGAAATGTATATTTTGTAGAAATGTATATTTTTTAACATTTTTAATTATTCCCAATTTTTAATACCAACAATTTTTAAAGCAAACATCAAAAATATCCAACATGAGTTTAGTTGTTTTATTTTCCCGAAAATTTTCCGAGCCGGAGAAATCGGGATTGATTTTTAAATTTCCCGGGATTCTGGCAATTCCCGCCAAAAATAAAATTTTTATATTCAGTTTAATAAAAAACGATAACAAAGTCAAATGTTTTTTAAAACTTTAATATTTTGAAAATAAAATTAAAACTAATTTAAATTGAAATTTTTGGTATTTAAATCGAAAAAGTATGTGTAAATTAATTTTTATACAAATACTTTTCAATTGGATTGCCAGATCAAATTGTTTACTAAAGGGAAAAAATCGAAGTATTTCTGAAGAATTTTTCAAAGTTATCTTCACTTTAATGTAATCCCACTAGGTGTATCTATTATTTTGAGCAGATGTGTACGTTTTTAGAAAAGTAACAATATAGATCATATAATTTAAGAATATTTTTTTTTAAGTTATTTTTGTGGCTGTTAGAGGACGCTAAATTCAAAGAATTTAAAGCGTAACAAGAGAGGAAAGTAATTGTCAAAAACTTTAGTCGGTTGTCAAAAACCTAACTCATGCAACAATAAAATACATGTAATCAAATACAACTTGTTGTTGACAAAAGAAGATAAAAACACATTTTTGTTTACAAAAATAATAATTTTGTTTAATTGTCAATAAAGAATTTCGTCTCTATATGTTGCTCTATGAATAAAACTATCGATAAAATATTTATCCATTTCAGAAAAAATAAATCATTTTGGCATCTTTTTGTTAGTGCATATTTTTGCAAATTTTACCCTTAACGGCATATTTTTACATTTTCCAATTTTCCAAAATGTTTAGTGATAAAAACTATAAATTTTTCTTAATGACTTTGACCGTATTTGTCTAATTTTATTATTTATTATTAAAGATGTGTCAGCTCTAGTGCTCCGATTCGGAATGTCCCCATCTACATTAACAAAAATTTTAAAATAAAAATTATATAATTTAATAAAAACAAAAATAAAAAATTTTTTTAAAAAGTCGACACTAGATCCCTCAGACCAGTCTTGTGACCTGTACCATGTAAAAGTGACCAATTTCTCCAATTTAGGGTAACTGGTTCTCGTTTAAAATGTGTCATGCTAAATACTAAAAACACAGGGTGCCTGTTGTACAAATAATTCAAGAACCAATGTAAACTCGTAAACAAAAACTCGTAAACAAAAAATGGGTATGGGCCGCCTACTTTACCACCCACCTTTGTTGTACTGTACCCTTTTTTAATTAATTAACAACATTGTGAGGCAGGCATTCATTAAATAAACAAAATTATAATTTTTAACTTTTATAGAACGGAATAGCATCATCTTATAGAATAACACTTTTTTAATATACGCGATTGACATCCACTAGTATTATTGAATTGAAATTATTATTAAAATTGAAACAAAATTTTAAAATATTTTTTAAGCAATATATAGAGAGTATAGTATAATAAATAGAAAATTTAAACGATTGCATCATTTAAATAAGAAGTTATATTTACACAGAATATTGCTTATGAATTGTAATATTTCGCAATTTACTAAACACATATTGGCTATTAATAAATTTGTGTCAAAAAAATGTTCCTTTAACTATGTATGTATGTATGTATGTATGTATGTGGTTGTTACTTTTGAGGACTAACCACTTAACTAAAAATGTTATAAATCCTAAGGAATAAGGAATTGTTGTTTAATAATACGTCTTTATTACACGAAATAACAAACTAGACTGCATACATATGTATGTACATATGTACTATATATTTAACAATATTTATAGCGGCACTTTTTGTTGCAGAATTTTCGCTTAATCTAAGGGTTGCCAATTCAAATACATCGCAACAGGTGTAGGATATATTACGTGCAGGGTTGCTGCCACAAGTGTATTTCAACAAATAATTAAACTGGTTTAAAGCTCAACTAAATAACGTACTTTCCCTTCAACTGCGACTGACAGCTTGGTAACGTATAAATTATTCGACTAATCGAAAAAATATTAAAATAAGAATAAATCAGCTGGAAAAATGTATTTACGTACTTTTTTACTTTAAAGTTGAAGTACTTCACGCAGAAGTTTGACGTACGGATTTAGCTCCGTTCCCCATAAATGCATGTATTTTACTGCAGCTGTCAATTGCAGTTGAAGCGAAAGTATTATATATAGTTAAGCCTTTATGCAGAAAGCAAATTAAAGGACTATGTTTGTTAACACTGAGTTTATATGTAAATATGGTCCTTTGAACCGGATTTGAATTTGGAGAATATACTTTGACAGGTTAATTATTTCATTATGTATTTTCTACGCTGAAATAATCGTTATTCTGTCTTTACTATTTCGTTTTTAAAATTTATTTTTTAAATGTATTTTTTATATAATATATGAATAATGTAGTAAAAAATCAATAGAAAATAAATTAAAATTGAGTATAACAAATTTCATTCATTAAAATTTTCCACATTAGATAAAAAAAATGCGTTTTAAGCCAATCTAAAAAGTGTTAATAGAAATTTGGAATATCTAAATGTCTTCCATTATTTTATTAAAATAATATTGATAAAACATATTAAGGCGCTATTGGTGCATTGTGTTGTTGTTATTGCGGTTGTTATTAAAATTTTAACAAGGAATGATTTTCCAAAAAAAAAAACAATAAGAAAACAATAAGAAAACCTTTATAACAAGAAAATTTTTCCACACACAATTATTCTCTTTTTTATGATAAATGAAATTTGATTTTTATTTTTCATAATGATAAATTACACACACAAACACGCATTTGAATACACATACCAGTAAATGGACATATCAAGTAAAAGTCTTCGTATTTTTTTATCTACACTATAACTTTAGATAATAAATATTAGGGTGGTGTATTTATCTCAAATTCTATTTTATATATTTGATCTTGTTTATTACAATTTATAGCATATAAATGCGTAAAATCTGTGATAATTTCGACCCTAAATAACGAATAAAACATTTTCAATATAGCCCAAATACAAAATTAAACTCGTTATTTACTTTTCTTTAGCTCAAAAAAGTCACCGCCGTCATTTATATTGCCAGCTACTGCGATGAAAGTTATCGCACGACTTGGTTTTCTTACAGTGTTGTTATTAAATTTTCGTTGTAAAATAATAACAACATATATATGAAAAAATCTGTTATATATAATAATTGTAATAAAACGAAATACTTTCTCTAGAACGGAAGAAGCAGCAGAATACATTGACGGTGAACAACTCCTACAATTCCTAAAAGAAAGAGAAAACAAGTGTTAAATTATATTTACATACTTAGTTCACGCACAAGTTTGGCGTACTGATTTTGTTCCTTTCAATATGAATGCGTGCATTTTAGTTCAGCTGTCAGTTGCAGTTGGACCATTTAGATTTCTAGTGGAGTTCAGAATAAATCTTATTGATTGGAGAAAAGAGGTAAAATAATTATTTTATTTAATAATATTTGTACAATTTTATAATAAGTTGTTATAAAAAATATGACAAAACAATTGATTTCATTTATTTTTGAGTGTTATTTTTCTATAAAATAAATAAATATTTCAAAAATTGAAATCGAAAAATTTAACAGAAAAAAGTTTGCCGAAATTTGATTTAATAGATTCAAAAATATACAGTATTAAAGGTATTCACACCATATACATTTGAGCATATTTTTTAGTATAATTATCCAGTATTAAAGTGTAAAAAACAAACAGTATGAATTCAATACTAATCCATTTTCAAATCAATCACTGTATTAATTTTGCTAGAAATTTAGTTACAATTTGATATCATTGTGCTAAAAAATATTCATTTCAGATTTGATTACACCATTGTAAAACTTAATACATACATATGATTTGAACTTGGCATTCATCATTATTTCTCTACACGATGAAGTTTACATTAAATCAAAGGCTTTGAATGAGACAAATTCATCTGTGATTACTAAAAATTTAAATATTTGAACGAATTGAGTTTTGAAAGCTTACATCAGAAATTGTTTAGGCTTTGAAAGATATTATTATTTTGTTTATACACAATTTTTATTTGTTAAGTGCCACCCTAATGGACAAACACGCGACTATACATACATGTGTGTGTATATGTTTTTTGTTTAAAATTTTATTTAAAGAGTAGTTGATTGTTTATTTCCACCACAAAGAGACCAAGCAAACAAAAGCAAACACGCTCTTAATAAGTTTAAAAGGCCCACGATAAAGAGTAAAATATTTCAGTGTGCACTAAGAAGCCGATCCACTAAGTTATAACTAAAGTGAGTGTGCTTTTTTTCCGTTTAATAGTTGTCCTCCTGTAAAAAAAAAAAAAACAAAACAAACAGCTGATTTATCAAAACAAAATAATAAAAATATTACATATGACATATGTATTGAATTAAATTAAATTGAAAGATATACAAAAATAAGTGCATATTTATGTGATATTGAAAGCAAAAAATCTTTTAATTTTATACACAAATTAAGTTGTAAATAAGTTTATTTTAATTTTCAATAACATTTCATCATTTTGCAGAAATCAAAATGAGTGCTTGGGAAAATAATGAAGAGATTAAAATATTTCGCGAATACTTACGTATTCCAAGTGTTCATCCAAATATTGATTACGGTAAGTTGTTGTTTAAATTTATATTTTAAAACCTAAAGGCTGTTTTACACTATTATACTGTGTATTTATACCAGAGTTTCATTTTCTATAATACATATCAAAAAATGTATTATGGAAAGTAATATTAAATATCATATTTCTTTATATTATTTTTTAAAATATCTTTAAAAAAATTTATAACGAAAAAGTGAACAGAATTTAATGCAAATAAAACTACAAATCAAAAAGTGTGCCGAAATATGATTTAATAGATGGAATTACGATTCGAATACTTCAACATACAAAGTGTTAAAGGTATTTACATGACAATACATTTGAAAATATTTTTTCTATTAATACATAGTATTATAGTGTAAAACCCTCTTAAATACTTATATTTTAAATTTTATTATGTTAATAATTTGTGTTTTTTAGTTTTAATTTAAAATATATATTAATTAAATGGACAATTATAAACACTCATATGTAGTTTTATTAACAAAAATCATTTTCGAATTTTTTTAAATAAAATTAATCTAATTCTAACAGTTTAGTTTAAATGATATTTTATTAGTTTTTAAACTAGATCTTCTATATAAAAAAAAAACTAGTTTGTGACGAGATTTTATCAAAATCTAATAAAATTTAAGTAGATTTTCATAAATATCGTTTTTCACACTACTTTCCTTTTTGTTGTGAATAGTAAAATTGCAACACTAGTTCCTAAATATGACTATTGTTTACAAAAAAATATTCAACATTTATATGGAGTAAATGTAAGAAACAGTATTTTATTTTAGAAAAAGTTTAATTTTTTCTTTAATATTATAAAAAAATAATTAGATCTTAGTGTTGCGTTTGTTGCTCATGAATTTTTAATGATCGCTTATAAGTTGAATGTTGATATAATTTATTTGCCATCTAATTGTTCAGGAGATAAACGCGGGTAGATTTTGGTCTTTTCAGGAAATCTCGCGCGAAATTATATTCTAAAGTCTCAGTGTAAATTGCTACCGTTTATGGTTGTGTTTAAATCAAAAAATATTTATAATTATTTTACCATAACAAATTATTGTAAAACAATAAAATTTTCAATGAAATAAATATTTAAAGTTAGTGGGAAGTGTGTTATACAAAATTAAGGTCCACAGATTTGATTTTTTCAAATTATTGTATAATTTTAATTTATAAATATATGATTAATATACCTTCGTATTGTTAGGCTATATTATTAACAAATGTAATCTAAAACTATAATTAATTAGTGTTTTTTAACGGCTTAAAGTTTTAAAAAAGTTATATTAAATATAAAAGTAAAGTTATGATAAAAAATTCGAAATTTTGATTTTATCTACTTACATTATGCCAATTATGCAACTTAATGTTTGATTGCAGTGTTTTTTTTTTTATTACGTCTTCACATTTTTATTATTATATGTTACAGAATTTAAACGAATGCATTCCATAATTTTTAATTCAATAATTTATTTAAATAACTAAATTAAATAATTTTTATTTACTCAAATTATCGTTTTATGTGCAGTGGTAAATTGACAATGTAAAAATGTGTTTTATATGACAATAATTGCTTTCAATTGAATAAATGGTTTTATCAATCTATTAAAAGTAATTTACATATCTACCCTGTATAAATATTTACATTTGTACAACCCAGTAACTATTTGGTATAGAGCTCATAGCAACTTATTATTGTTTTCCAAAATAATTTAATTCTATTATATAAGTATTTAAGAGTTAATTCCTTTAACACTTTACTTAAGGACCTTTAAATAAATTTAATTCTTAACGCAAATTTAAATAATATTACTTAGAATTTATTATTTGTACAAATACGTTAGTAACAATATTCTTATGCTATTTTTATAATTTTAGTTTAAATTTACATACGTACATATATTATTACATAGCATGTGCAAGTATCATCAGTTTAAATAGATATTTTTAACTTTCTTTGCAATAAAGTGAAATTGTTTATATACAAACATACATATGTATGTGTGTATTACTGGTTCATATATACAATATATCCTTGTCAAAAAGCGGCGTCTTTATCTACTATAATAAAAATATTGAATTTCTATCTAGTCATAAGTATTTGTTTATAATGTTTAAATAGTAGGGTGGTTTCTAATTAAAAAAATATATAGATTTTAGACAAGATTACAAGTAAAGAGCTAAAAAATAAAACCAATTTAAACCTGTATATGTATTTTCCTTGCGGGAAATTGGTAGCAATTAGTGCAATAGTATCGGTCCCTCAGCACCAGTTGAGTATCAATTGACACCTAACAGTCATCAAAGTTCCAGTTGGGAACCAGTTTAACCAGTAAGAGCTTATAAGCAATTTTCAACGCGCCCGCAATTGCAATCTGCGGCTGAGTGATAAAAGTGTAAGACTATAAAGAGATAAGTAAATGTAATCTGGGTTCGATTCGGAGTGCCGCCATCGACATTACCAAAAAAATGTAAATTGGTAAATATTTAAAAAATATACAAAACAAAACAATTTCTTTATTTGTTTTTACAAAATTGTATTGTATTTAATAATACTGAATATGCCCTTTCGGGTTAGTATTGTAACCTGTCCCAAAATTGGTTAAAAAGGGTGAATTTCTTCTTCCTAGGCTAACGCCCTTAAAGTGACAGGTCCAGCTCATACAAAGTATTAGAACTAGAACCGGTTCCCGTTACTTTTGATCAATCCTGTGACATGTTTAGTGTTAGTTCTTTTCCCTTTAGGAATATCAAACGATTCAGTATGACTTTCTGAGCTCAAATAATAATTACTATCATGGTAATAAGTATTTGTTACCAATAAATTTCCCTAGAGTAAATAAAACCGGTTCAAAACTAGTCACGTGACAGGTTCTCAGGGCTGGTGACCGGTTCCAATGCCGGAACTTTATATGAGAAGAGAACCTGTCACTTTTACATGGGGTTGTCATTGGCGGTGGCTAATTAGCCCTTGGGACAGGTCGCAGGATAGGTTACGGTACTAGTGTCCTAGAGGACAGGTTAAGTGTCGATTAAATGTAACAAAAATTTTATAAACATTTTGTATTTCTTGTAACAAACATTTTATAAGAATTTTGTAATTGTGTTTTCATTCTAAACACTACTTTATTTACTATTTTTGTTAAATTTATGTTTTATTTTATAATTTTTCGTAAATGTCGATGGCGCCACCCTGAATCGAACCCGTGCTCATCTGTAGTTTATTGTTTTATAGTATTCAACCATAACCACTCTGCCACCGATTGTTATTACTCGCGAGCAGCTAATTACGCACTTAACAAGCAAGTTATAAAATGAGTGTCTTTGTGTCAACTGGTTCTCATTTGGAACTTTGGTGGCGAGTTGGGTGTCGATTGGTACTCAACTGGTACTGAGGGCCGGTTCATTAATACAATTGGCAAAAATTTTCCGCAGGGTTAATATAAACAGTAATCATATTAACTATAAAATAAATGAATTATTTTCGAAATGGTATAGGTTATCAAATTGCCGGGCTTAACCGATTATATTTTTCTCGTTTTATTTTGCAGTACAAATAACCACTTTTTTTCCTGCAAATTATACAATTTTTATTGTTGCCACATTTAAAAACATCCACTGTACTACTAAGAATGTATTTTATAGTAGATTTGTATGTGTTGCGTGTGTAAAAATATTCAAACTTTATTATGTAAATAATGTATGAATATATAGTGTGAAGTAGCTATGTCAATATTAGTTTTAAGGAAATATTATATATATATAAACAAATCAATGTAACCTTCAATTTACATTGTATGTTGTTTAAAATCCAAAACTCAAATCTCAACGCTCAGTTGACTGGCAACAAAAATATTGTATGCCATGTTTTTTTTTTTTTTTTTTTGCAGTTTGAAAATTATTCAACGGAAATAATTTTTAAAAATGGGTTTTAGCATCAGTACATTATGGATTATCACGTGGTATCCTGTGCATTTTATTAAAAAAAGTTATGCCCATAATCAGGGATAGAAAAGTTGTTACTATATTATTATTATTTTTTTACACTATTTAATATTGAAAAGTACCGAAGTACTCCCTTGAGCCATTTGATACAGTTAAATGGTGTATTGTGGAATATCCAGCTAATTCCACAATTCATTTTAAATAAAGACGTTAAATAAAAATATTTATAAGATAAATAAAGATATAATTAATATGC
>MINK01176860.1:0-12521 GCA_001735545.1 Phormia regina | reverse complement strand
AAAAAAAAAAAAAAAAAAAAAAAAATTGAATAAGTGACTGACCTAATTGTCATAGTCCTCATTACCGACACTTTAATAAATAGGCAAACTATATACAATACATATATATTTACCAACATATGTACATACAAAGACATACATGAATTGTGTTTCAAACAAATAATTTATTTTTTTATTATTTTATTTTCCAAATAATAAAAACATTCATTTATATAAATATTTTACAGATTTATGAAACTATTATTATATAAAAATATGTGTATATATGTATGTAGTTTTTTTATATAAATTCATTTATTGTGATAGTGCATTAAAAAAAAAAAAAAGAAATTGAGTCAAAAAAAACTACTTTAACAAACAATTCGGTTAAACCGCAAAAAGCAATAAGTAATTGAAGAAAAATTGTTGTGGTAAAATGTTGCACATAAAAAAGATAAAAAAAATAATAGTAAAAATGAAACTAAAAAAAAGATATATTTATACAAATAAATTATTAAAAATATGCAAAATTATCCCTTCATTTTTACCATTTTAACGAGTATTTATATGACGATTTACATTTAATAATAAATTCCATTAAAAGTGGTTTTTCAAAAAAAAAAAAAAAAAAAGAGCACAAGAGATCCTTTAGTTATTAATATATATGTATATCCATATTTATTTTACATAAATAAATGAGGTAATTGCTTTCTAATATTCTTTTTTTTTTTTGCGAAAAATTAATAATTTTTAAAATTAGTCATGTATGACTAAAAGCAGCAGAAATTGTCTAGAAAATTTTAAAGAAATTATTATTAAGTTTACAATAGTTTTATAGAGATACGTGTAGTTTATAGAATTAACCATGACATTATGATGTAATAATAATGATGATGGAGAATGCTCTTGTGCAAAAACTATTCAAAAGGCTAAACATTTTTAACACGTTAAGTGCTGTAATGAACTTGAACATTAAACTATTATAACAAAAGGCCGTAACCATAAACATAACAGTTATGTATGTATTTGTATTCGAAAACGTAAATGAAACGTAGTAAACAAATCAAATAAGATCACTCTACGTTTTAAAGTAACAGCTGTAAGAACAGTGTTGACAGTTTTTTATCTCAATATACAAAATCGCTATAAAAATATATATCTGTTTTGCCGTTTTCGTCATTAAAGAATTGTAAAATAATTTTATTTAAATGCAGCGATCGATCAATAACTTTAATTAAATTTTTTGTCATAAAAGCACAAATTCTATTTTGTATAGATATCACTAAAATACACACCAATAAATATAGCGCTTTTAAAAATTGTTTTACTGAAAATATGTGTAATTGATATCACCGCTTTATGTACACAAAACAACAGCAACAAAGTAATTGTTACATTTGCGTTCTTTGATTAACAATAAATTTACGTTACATCTACATTTACGGTAGAATAATTCAGCCATATGATTTCATTAAGTTCCTTCAAAATAGATGGAGCTTCAGCCACCATTATATTATTTTAAATTGGAGCTTAAGCGGGAGAATATAAGTTATTCAGAATGCTTTGATTATAATAACTTGAATTTGGGTTAAAGTTTAATTTTTGAATAACTTAGCGATAGAGGAATATTTTTCTTTATAAATATGAGATTTTTCAAAAGTACTATCCCATTTCTTAAAGGGTTAATTGCTTAATATAAGCCAAAAAAATTTATACATTTTCGACATCACTACTCTAACGAATTAATTAGAAATTTTAAGATTATCATACAAACAAAAATCGCTCATCATTTTGTTTATAATTGAAAAAGATACACAACAAATGTGCAACCAAAAAAAAAAAAAAAAAAACTTGACAATGACACTGTTAAGAAAAAAAAAAATAAATATTAAATAAAAGAAAAACATAAAAATGTTTATTAAATTGTACGTTGAAATGAAATTATTTAATATTTTTTTTGTTATAAAAAAAAAATAATAATAAATTATTATTCATTTGAAAATCAGCAGCTGTTGTATTGGGGTGGCATGATGCCTTAATTTTATGCACGTTTTTCTTTATTTAAAACGATTTCACTACTTTTCTTTTTTTGATTTTGTTTTACTCAATATATGTCCAATTAATTTTAACTTCCTCCTTCTTTTGTCTTTAATTTAAAGCAGCATATTTTTATTTTTTTTTTGCATTTTATATTTTGTTCATTATTATCATTATTATCTGTTATTGTTAATAATTCTTTTTCATATTGTTTATTATTTTTCTTCTTTGCAGTTAAAACAAAGACTTACCGAAATTGAAAAATCATTTGCTGAACATGAAATGAAAGTCATGTCTGAAAATTTACGCCAGGAATATGAAAGACAATTGGTTAATATCCGTCAATTGAGGCAATTGTATGAGGAAAGACAACGTGTGGCAGCAGCGGAATACGAAAATTTACAACGTTTAATATCGATTAAAAGAGATGAACTTGCACAGGAACAGGAAAAGTAAGTGAATATAAATTTAAAAAAAAAAAACTTTATTTTGTATTTAGCAATAAATTGCAAAAATGCCAAAAGACAAGTTAAAATGAAAGTTAAGAAATTTTATTTACTAAGGCGAATGAATTTAAGGACATTTAAGAGAATACAACGTAATAAATATAAGAGTTTTATAAGCGTTAAAATTATTTTCAAAAATATGAGCTGTAAACACTCACTACATTAATATAAAATTTAAAATGAAAAAATTTTTTAAACGCTTTCAATTTAATTCCATTTATATTTTTACCTGCTCGCTTCAATTAAATACATTTAGGATCAAACTAATGCCTGTTATTCTATATTACAATCATTTTTTCTAAAATTACCTTTTTTGTAAGAAAAGTCTAAATTTTTGATTTTTTTGCTTTACACACAAAAAAAGTAAAAATCCACATCAATTACGAAATTTCTCATATTAATTAATTTTTAACTGATTTTGCTCCAATCGTCATAATGATAATATTAATAACTACAATAAATGATGAAATATTTCAATTTACGTTATATTTTTAAAAGAGTTGTCAATTTATTAAAAACAAAAAATGATTTTAAACCAATTAAAAAGTTAATTATGTTAATAAACAATATAATTAAATTTCAATTCAAAGTTAGTTAAACATTTAATTTAAAAAAAATTTAAGAATTTTTTGATTTGGTGGTTTTTGTAAATTATTGAAGCGCTCTTTTTCAATATTAATGATTTTCTCACATGATGAAATTCTTTTGTTTTGTTGATTTTTTTTAATTACGAAGATTTTTAAAGTTTTAGTGATTTTTTCGTGCTTTATGTATTTATTTTAACTTTTTTTTAACAATTTATAACCTTTTTACGTTAGGCATTTTTATTGAGTTGGTACGAAGTTTTCACGTTTTAATGAATTTTAAGCTTTTTTAATTTCACGTTTCTAGGTTAAATATTATTCAAAAAACAAAAAAGTGCCACAAAGTCCTCTCTTATGAATTCTCATTAACTAAAGACTACATATTCCTAATTTCATGTTTCTAGGTTCATAACTATAAAAAATCAAAAGGTACCATTAGAAGAACGAAAAAGTACCACAAAGTTCCCCTTTGTGAATTCTTTCCAACATTTCACCATGCGTTTTTTATTTCATGTTTTTAGGTTAAATATTACAGAAAATTCAAAAAGTACCGAAAAGTCCATCCTCTTGATTTCTTACTCATAGGACCATATATTTTTAAGTACCACGAATTCTACTCTTGTGAATTCTTATCTACATAGGAATACATTTACTTAATTTTATGTTTCTATGTTTAATGTTATTGAAAATTCATTATTAAGTTTGAATAAAATGTAATTTCCCGTCTTTACCTTCTTTTTTGGTACTTTTTTTACCCATCGATGTATCAAAAATTGTATTCCAATAAATTTCTAAATTGTAGTAGTATCCCATGAATATTTCAATAAATATAAAAAAATGTTTTATGAAAAAAGTACCAAAAATAGGTACGTTTTTTATCCCTTATACGTTGGAATTTCTAAAAAGTACCGAATTTGTATTTCTCATTTTTTGATAAGTTATGAAAACGATATAAATTTTATCTGTATGTTGATTGGTTTCAGAGATACATGTGGCGTCAAAAAAAGTACCAAAATACAGTTTTTACCCGTTTTCTCCCTGAAACGGCTGATTTTCAAAAAAGTACCAACATTCGAATTTTCAAAAATCTTGTCTTAGTGGATCTATATGGAGGGGGACCTACCATACGTTCCAAATTTCGATCATCTGCACTTAAAAGTGGTAAAAAATGGTAATTTTCTTAAAACTACAGCTCAAGAAGAATTTAATGAATTTAATATTAAAAAATATTTTACTTTACTTTTTCTTCTTATTTTCCCTTAAAAATATTTCAAAGAATTATTTTTTTCATTTTTATTTTTTTCTCAAAACGTTCTAATTACAAAATGTCATGTTCTTCAAAAATAATTCCTAAATTTTTCCGTTTTATTGTATTTTTAAACTAAAATATTAAAAAATTAATGTAACTAAAATTCATGCCTCACGCGACTAAAACTACAAAAATATATATAAATATATTTTTTCTTTCATTTTTTTAAATAACCAAATTTGAAATAATTTACAGCTCTAGTTTGTCTTTCTTTTATTTTTCGCTTGAAAATTGTTTTAACTTTTATGTTTTTCTTTTTGTTTATCCAAAAATGATGTAAAAAATATTTATATATATTTTTTTTTCAAAAATTTTGTAAAATTAAACATGTTCGTGTTGTGTAGGTTTGTATGTATATGTAGGTAAATAAAACAAAAATATATAATGGCCTAAACGATTTTTTGTTGGTAACAAAAAACATAAAAAATCATTTTAAAATAAAAAAAAACATAGAAAACAAAATGAATATCAAATATTGTGCACCAAGAAATTTTTTTAAATAAAATAAAAAACAAGAAAAATGTTTTTTTTTTTGGATTTGAAAAATGTTATATGTCAAGCATAAAAGCGGAAAATCATGCCGTCAAAATGGGAATTTTTGCTCTTTTCTATTTTTTGGTTGGTTGTTTAAAGAAAAAAACATACGAGCGAAAATTTCATGTTGCTTTTGTTTGTTTTTCGAAAAAAAAAAACTTTCACTTATTGTAGCCTGGTGTAAATTTGTTAAATTTTCACTTGCTGTTGTTATGGTTGGAAATTGTACTTGTTGTTTGTATTTTCTTTTTTGTATAGAAAGGGAAATAAAAACAACAACAATAAACAAACAAAACATGTGGTGTTTTTAAAACTAAAAGTTTTAATTTTTTTTATGTTTTTTTTACACTCACTCTAGGTTGTTTTTTCCTATATTGTCAGTATGTAGATTTTACTCACATGTGCGTGAATTTAGGGATTTCAGAAAATAAAAAATTCGAATAGAAAAACACTGTATATTATTATATAGAAATTTTTAAATGCATATTTTAAAATACTTATTATAAGCCCCATTCAGATTCTTCCTCCAGAAATGTTTACAATATTAAAATTAAATTTTTTCATTACTGTTTTTTTAATTCAATTCCATGACATTTTTAATGATTTCTTGCTATATCTTATTTTGGCTGGTAAACCCTAATAATATATTATTGTTTTTATTTTATGCAACAAGCTTTATCCATCCACATACAAATAAATATCATGCCAATTTTTTCTTCCTTAAAAAAAACTGATGAACATCTGTCATTCCGTTCCAATTTTGTTAGCAGAGTTGTATTTTTTAAGTGGGTTTATAGAATGTTATTATTTCATATGTAACACTAAGAAAAAAAAATCCAAAAAAATATTATAGATATAAAATTCTGAATCGATTTAGCTATATTCCTTTATTTTTTTATATTTACGAAAAAAAAAATAACAAAAACACCAAAAAATTACCAAATGATATAGTAACAATTTAACAAATTAGATAAATATATTTTTTTAAATCGGTATAAATTATAATAAAATATTTTTTATATTTTATAAAAAAAACGCTAAAATTTAAAAATAAAACAATTCGAGCACTTGTTTTAAATTAAAGTACAATTTTTGTGAAAAAAGTTTTTTTTTTTTTTTTTTTTTTTTGAGAAACTCTAAATATTTTATCTAAAATAAAATATTTTTTACTAAACACATCTTAACGAAATTTTTAGTTGATGTGGACTTTATTGTATGAAATAAGATAAAACATTTCTAAAAGGAACCCCACAATTCTTTTATTTTTCGACTCCGTAAAGTTATCAATTTCCATATTTGTTATCTCTTTATATAAAAGAGTAACGTTACTGACTGACTGACTGATTCATCATCTCACAGCCCAAACGGCTGAAGCTAGAGAGACGAATTTTGAAACGTGTGTAGGTCTCCCTCCATATAGGTCTACTAAGACGGATTGGGATTCGAATGTTTAGGGGGTAAAAGAGGGTAAAAACGGGAAAAATCGGTAACTTTATAACTCGCAAACCAATTATGATACAAAAAAAGTTTAATAGGTGTCGTTATTCATTTAAAAAATAATTGGACAGGTGTCTGGTACTTTTTTGAAAATCAGCCGTTTTAGGGATAAAATGGATAAAAACTGTATTTTGGTACTTTTTGGCACCATATGTATCTTTGAAACCAATGAACAAACCGATAAAATTTATGTCGTATTCATAACTTGTAAAAAAAACTGAGAAACACAAATTCGACACTTTTTAGAAATTGAAACGATTAAGGGGTAAAAATCGTACCTATTTTTGGTACTTTTTCCATAAAACATTTTTCTATATATTTATTGAAATATTCATATGAGGATTTTAATATGGGATACTACTACAATATAGAAATTTATTGGAATACATCGATAGGTGAAAAATGTACCAAAAAAGGGGTAAAGGCGGTACTTTTTGAATTTTATTTAGTTATGAACCTAGAAACATGAAAATTCATTAGGGGACATTGTGGTACTTCTTCGTTCATATGATGGTTTATTACATTTTTAAAGAATTTCAAAGTCAGTTATTCCATGTCAAAACGGATGTCAGGTTGAAACGTCCTTTACTGTGAACGAATTTTTCAAAAAAAATTAATTTTAATTTATATTTTTATTCAATAAAATCCGCGCAACGTCGGGTCAATCAGCTCGTTCAAAAGATAATTTTGTCATACTTAGTTGTTCTTCTAAAGTCATTGAACAAGATGCAATTTCAGCACACTCAGAGCCCGATTCACTTCCAATACTTTCGCTATCTGTTGACTCAGGAAAGAAAGCTGCTTTTGCTGAACATTTCAAATATCTGCAAGATTTTGGCATACTACCATTATGAAGATATAAGATAAGGGTATTAACGGTTTAACGGATTAAGGCAGTTTTTAAGAATTTTCGCAAAAGTTGTTTCTAATTTTCGAATTGAACTTAATAGAAATTGCATAATTGCGTCAGCTTCTAATAATATTACCGTATCACTTGATAACTTGTTTATTGAGATTGTAAGAGGCTCTAATTCTTTTAAAACATTTTCTAATAGTTGAAATTCTGTCTCGGAAAATGTTTCTAAATTTAAATCAAGCAATGTGTGATTTATGCAAGTTTTAAATTTTAAAAATGTTGACATCATTGTTGATAAAGTGTTCCAACGATGTTTTACATCTAATTTTAAATGTATTTGATGTCCCTCCTGCTCGATTATATACTTTTGTAATTTTTGATGTTTATCTTGCGATTTTTTAAACATTTTAACAGTTTTTCTTACTTTAGAGACCGTTGGTAGAATTGACGTAACAAGAATATTTTGATCACTACTGGCGTCGAATGAATCTTCTGATTTGGGAATTTAATTTTCTAAATCAAAGGAGCTGCTATCATTTAATTCAACATTTTTTGAAAGCTTATAAAAACTGTCAATTACGCATAAATGAATACCATGATTATAGCAAAGTTGACTTATGGGATATATGGACTCCCCATACTTTGTGATGACGGCAACTCCGTCATGAGTAGATGCTACTACATCAACATCGATGTCAATTTTAAAATCCAAAATCTTTTGTTTAACGAAGTCTTTAATATTTTCTGCTGTTCCCCTAGCAGTTAGTTGCTTTAATCCTAAATTAAAAATTTCCAATTGTTTTGTGTCTAGAACGAACACTTATGTTTAGAAAGCTGAACACATCAACCCACTCGTCAACAATGATCGAAAATTTTCCATTTTTATCTTATTTTGCTCATAAAATGAATAAATATGTTTCCATATCGTTATTTGGCTTGGAATTTCCATATGTAAATAAGAACTTATCACTTTTGATTTGTGAACGCAATTTATTGAAAGTCCATCCTCTGCTACAGCCCGCGATAAAATTTCTTCCAGATGTAAACCTGTCTTCACTTCACTAAAATACTTTCTAACGTCCAACGTTAGATGTAGGGTATCACATGGGCGGGCTTAACCGACTTTATCTCACTTACTTGTTTTTTTTTCACTTTCATGTATGGGGTATATCAATCAAAACACTTTGTCCACATATCATAACTCAATCATTTTACATTAACTCATTTGTTTGTTAACACTTCAATAAAATAATGTAAATTTCTTTTGTATTTTATCTATGAACAGAAATAACATTGACATATAAGTATAATATATGCATTTATACATGCAAACACATATGTATGTATCTATGTACATACATATAATGTAGATCCAAAAACATATTATACTATTTACATAAATGCTCTGATTTTAATAAATTTGTATAAGAAAGGTGATTTATAAGAAGAAAGTGTAAAAGAAAATGTCAAAAAAATAATATAAATAAAAATTCGAGGCTAAATTGATAAACGACATGCTATTGACAAATATATTTGTTATTGTTATTCTTTGGGATGATGTGAATGTTGATGATGATTTTATTGTTGTTTTTGTGTCAAAAATATTGTTCATTCCATCTATTGTAGAGTTTTGATAAGTTTATTTGTATGTGTGGGTATTTTTTTTTTTTTTGCTACATATGTATGTATGTTAGTGTATGTTGAATTTAAATACAAACTGCTACTAAATGTTCCCTTAGGATTTATGCAATTTAGTCAACCAACAACTAATACAAACAATTTCTTAAGCAAATCATATTGCCAAGGCACTTGACACTATCAAGGGTCTTGACTTGACTTTGTTTGAATTGAATGTGTATATTTTTTATTTTGTTTGACAAAAAAATAATGTAAATAAGAAACAAATTTATATTAAGTAAGAATGGAAAAATAACTTTTAAGGTCCCTAAAGCTTTATTAGGAACTGAACCTTCATTTTATTCTTATTCTTTCATCACATTTACAGTTAACTAGGTATTGATTCTTTTGTTCATTTAGTTTGAAGTCTTAGATTTTATAAATTTATGTTAACTTTTTACTCAATAGATAAGCTGAATAATGTCAATATTTAAATAGAAGGACAAAAAAAATATAATAAATAAATAAATAAATCATTACAATGAAAACCCCTATTCATAATAAATATAAAAAATAAATAAATGGAAAATAAACAAAAACATACGCAGGTAAATTGAATTAATATTTATGTTTCATATAACTCGAAATTTGCAGAGAAAACTTTTTTATTATTGAAATATTTCACAAAGATTTCATCAGAACATCACGTTGCGACAAAACAGTTACATAAGTATAATTTGGATCAAAATGTTGTTCGTCTATCCGAAATCTTTTTTAGCCATCCATATTCTACCAAACTAAATTATAAATTAGTTTTTGTATGGGTTTAATAAAAAACTTATTTTAACAATAATAACTGTAGCAAATTAAAATGATACATTCCTTTAAGAAGATTTTTTTATAATCTTCACTACTTTACCAACAAATAACAAAAAAAAGTATTCTTTAATATTATATCGTTATATAATTGTGTATGAACACAAAAATTCGGGTATATTAGACAAAAGGCCAATTGAAGATTATACTATGTACTTTATGGCGAGTGTCGGAAGTGGTTTACATGGGAGCTATGGTAAATTATGGACCCATTGAATTTGATAATGTCGATTGTATTTATATAAGACTTATTTGTGTCGAATTTCAACTTGATACTAACTATCGTAAGCGACCGATCACTACCAATAGGCTTGTCTTTTGAAAAACACCACGTGCCAAATTTCATTACTTTACAGGTAGTCGGCCAGCCAGATGTACGGACATCGTTAGAACAATTTAAAAAGTGATTTCGTTGGATGAGAGTTGTATAACCTTTTCTATGCAATATAATCAAGTAGAGTATGAATGACCACGTTTTGACGTGCTAGATGCTTTTTTCATTTCTTTTTAAAAGTTTTCAATGACACCAAATTTAAAAAAATAAATGAAAATAATCATGATTACCGGAGCAGGTCCTTCATTTTTATACAAAATGTAAATTTTGTTCCTCATGTGGTTATTAATACGTATATAATTAAGGATTATTAATAAATATATTCAGCCAAATATAACTCATAAACCGAAAAAGAACGGACAAAATATTTTTCATCACATAGTGGAATTTGACCTGGGTAATCCTGAGGTATATGGCGAGAGGTGGACCTCCAAAATTGGTCACCTGGGGTATAAAATTAAAAAAAAAATCGCCAAAATATCATTTATAATTTGATTGAATTTTGCACACAGATAGTCCTTATAATTCTCTGCAAAAAATACACTTACATGTCTTTTACTTTTAGATATAATTGGTGGGTGTTTTTCAATTGTTTGGTAGGAGTAAAAGTATCAATCTGGACTGTCGACAGAAGGAGAACAGAATGCTTTCATTATTTCTTAAATAATATCCGAGGTTACCAATTTTGGATATCCTACGCCATGCTCACAGATCAGCAGTATTTGGTGTTATTGCAAAGGTTATTACTTGAGAGATATCGAACAAAATTTTTTCATTAAATTTATAAAAAAAGGAAAATTTTTGTAATTGGTGTTATTTTTCGAAAAAAAATTAATATTTGAATATAAATGAAATCTATATTAATTAAGCTATCATTCTGAAATTTTAGTGTTACATAAAAAATTGGTTCTTAAAAGAAGAGTATAAATATATTTCCATTTTTGTACTCCAAAATGCCTAAAATTCCTCTTCGGAAAAAACTTACTTCAAAAATTGACTTTTTTCAGTAAAATGGTCGTTATAAGAGGTGTGGCTTCTTAAAAATTTTGTATGTGTTTAGCCAACATATGCAGGCAGCTTTAAAAGGTATTTTTATTTTAATATCAACTTTGACATTTTTGTGCTCTACAAAAAAACTAAAAACACAACAATTAAAATTAACAAAATTCTGATAGGGCTTGCGGGGAGACTGTTACCCCTCTGATTTGTTTTACACGCATTTATGTTAGGCATTCTTTTTTTGGAAACATGAAAAAATGTATGGTCCAGAGAAAAATAATGGGGTTTAAAGTAAAAAAATTGAAAAAAGTGAAAAAATCATAAAATAATAATAATAATAATAATAATAATTTTTAATTCAAAATAATATAATTTTTTATCTAGGTTTATGATCCTTGTACAAAAATTGTTTAGAATCTTGTATAGAGTCTAGGGTGTATTTCATAAAATTTTTTAGGACAAGTGCCAAACATGTCCAAAAATGGGTCAAAATTTTACTTTGGGTCAGATATCTCTAAAAGTAAAAAAAGATAACCCATACATGTAAGCGTATTTTTTGTAGAGAATTATATGAACTATATGTTCATATAATTATCTAGTTGGGTTGTCTACCTGTTCATTAGCAAAGTGATGTCTACGCGCAGGGATTCAGACATCAAAAAATCGGCAGCTACACACCATTGCCCCTGTGCACCAAAATTATCACGTCAATATTGAGATTCACATGTATTTATGAACTTTTGAGTGATTCTCGAAATCAGGTCTTATATGGGAGCTATAGTCAATTATGGGCCGATGTTCCTTAAATTTATTTGTGTCGAATATTAAGTTGATAGTTATTTATGGGATTTATGCCCTTTAAAGTGATTTTTCAAAGAGCTATGGTAAATTAAGGACCGATCTTCACGAAATGGGGCACATAGATTTAGGATTACATAAAACTTATTTGCGTTGAATATAATTAAAATTAATAAACAGGGAAACATTAATTCTGCGGCACGGAGTTTCTTAGTCAATTTGAAAACACGGTTTCATACCCAGCAAACATTTTTTAGATACTGGTAAGCAGTACAAAATTATTCATGCCTTCCGATAGCATATCATTGATGCGCATTTGAGTAAGCTGTAAAAGGAAGCGAGAAATTTACTTTAGGCTCATTTCATTTTTTATCGAGTTAAAACCTGCATTCCCTCCCGCTTACCTGGATGCAGGATTGTAAGCGAATGACTTCCTTCTCCCAATTTTTATTTACAATTAAAAACAAAAAGTTGTGTCGGAGTGTTCAAAGTATTAAGAAGTAATTTTGTTCTTGAAAGTCGGAAAAAAATATAAAAGAAATGACATGTTTAGTAACGTATTTTGGGTTTTATTGTTTTTATTTTTCAATTTGTT
>MINK01176859.1:0-10798 GCA_001735545.1 Phormia regina | reverse complement strand
CTCTCTCCTATAAACTCAGAATTGCGGCAAGAAAAATTGCTGTGTGTGAACCTGGGCAATCTGAAATTTTTATTTAGATCAAATTTAACTTTAATTTAAATCCTGATTTACCTCCAATCAGATATTTTTATATAAAAAAATTTAAAGTTTTAATTGAAGATATTTATGTAATAAAATTTTAGCTTCATTTTATTATTTTTGAAATCTAACTTTAACTTCAATTAATAATCTTTATGAAGTCTACTTTTAGGTCTTTATTAAGTTCAATTTCGGATCAAATTGAGATCAATATGAGCTCTATGCTTAGAAAATTTCTAAATTCTATTGAAAATTTTTACTCAATTCAATTTTAGCTTCAATTGTTTAAATTATGCAGATCAATTTAGGCTTTTATTGAAGATATTTTAAGTCCAATTTTTTCTTTCAATTGAAGATCAGTCTCAAGTTTAATTTGATATTTAATTTGAAATCTTTTTTTAATTCAATTTTAGTTCTTGATTTGGTTTAATTTTAGCTTCAGTTCTAGATTATTACTTATTACAATTCTTGTTTCTATTGGAGATCTATACTTTGTGTTATTTTGGCTTCTTAATTTAGTCCAATTCAAAATCTTTTATAAATTCAGTTTGAACTCTTCTTTTGAGCCATTTCTAACTTTAATCGGAGATGTTGACTTAGTTTAAGATTAGCTTTGTAGATCTTTATTAAGTCCCATGTTAGCCGTTTTATTAATTCAATTTGAGTTCTTGATTTGGTCCAAATTTATGAATTCATATTTTGAGTTCTTGATTTGCTTCAATTTCGCTTCAATTGTAGATTTTTATTTAATCCTATTTTTGTGTCCATTGGATATCTATATTTCATGTTAATTTGGCTTCTTGATATTTTATTAATTCAATTTGATTTCTTGTTTTGATCCATTTCTAAATTTAATTGATGATCTTGCTTTAGTTCAATATTAGCTTCAGTTGTATATCTTTATTCATATCTTAATCTAATCAAATGGAAATATATTCTGTCTAACTGCCAATTAATATATTCATCTAATTTATCCTCTTATTAAAGCTAGTTCTGATTCAAGTTCAGTTCTAGTTTAGTTCAAATTCACTTCCAGTTCACTTCTAATTCATATCTAGTTAAATTTTAATTCAATTCTAGTTCAGTTCTAGTTCACTTCAAATTCAGTTCTAGTTTAGTTCTAGTTCTATTCTAATTTAGATCTAGTTCGGTTTATTTCTAGTTTAGTTCTAGTTCCGTTCTACTTCAGTTCTTATTAAGTTCCAGTTCAGTTCTAACTCATATCTAATTAAATTCCAATTAAGTTTTAATTCAGTTTTTACACAGTCTTAGTCCAGTTCTGGGTTAGTTCTATCGAGTTCACTTTTAACAGTCTTAGTTCAGTTCTAATTCACTTAAAATTAATTTTTAATTCATATCTAGTTCAATTCTACTTCAGTCTAACAGCATCTTAGTTTAACTCTAGTCTAATTCTAGTTCAAGTTCAGTTCTAGTTCAGTTCTAGTTCAGTTCTAGTTCAGTTCTAGTTCAGTTCTAATTCTATCTAGTTCAGTTCCAAATAAGTTCTAACGCAGTCTTAGTTCAGTTCTACTTCAGATCTAGTTAAGTTCTAGCTCAATTCTAGTTCAGTTCTAATTCATTCTAGTTCAGTTTTATCAAAGTTTTAGTTCAGTTCTTCTTAAGTTCTGTTCTAGTTCCGTTTTAACATAGTCTTAGTTCAGTTCTAATCTAATTCTAATTCATTTTTATTTAATTATTAGTTCAGTTCTATTTCAGTTTAAGTTGTAGCTTAAGTCTAGTTTAGTTTGTTTCCAACTCTAGCTCAATTTTAAAACACTTCTAGTTCTATATTAGTAAATTCTAAATTAGTTGTAGTTCAGTCTAGTTCAAAAAATAATAAAAATAAAATTTCTGTTTTGAACACCTGTCCCCATTTTGGCAATGCTACATGTTTACTACACTTCATCTATTATCACTTACTTGAAGCGGGTATTCAAAGAATCTATATATATATTTATTTAAATGACATATTGTTAGAATATACTATATATATACATGCCACAGAAAACTAAATTGTATTTTGAATAAAAAAATAAATAAAATAAATTAAATAATAACAACAATCATCACAAGTAGCGTCAATATTTGAACATATGTTGTTAATGTAGTCAAACAAATAAAAGTGAAATAAATATATTTAAAAGCCAAAAAGAAAAAAGTTTATACACCTGCTATTAAAAAAAAAAAAACTAAAAACTAAAAATAAAATTTTATAAAACACATGAGCAACATATTAATGTATTTAATATATTTAAACATTTCTATAAACTTCTATACAAATAAAAGAAAAAGTATTAAGATATTTTTTGTTGTAGTCTCAGTTTTTTTTTTCTAAAGAAATTTAAGTCTTTGTTTTATAACAAATTTTTCTTAGAAACACTTATAGCAAAATAATAATCAATAATAAAAAAATTTATATAAAAAAATATTAAGCCTTTTCAACAACAATTTGTAAGGGTTTACATAAGATTTGAAAAGTTTCTTAAACAATTTGTTAACATTTGAGGTTAAAACATTTAGAAATTTTCAAAATTTATTTAAAAATAAAAATAGTTTATAAAGGTTAATAAATTATTTAATTAATAAGGAAGAATATATTTAATGTTTTTTTTTTCGTAAAACTTAGTTAATTGAAATTAATTAATTAAATATTTAATTTTTCCTTTTATATATTAACTACCTTATTTATCTTGTTCAATTTTCCCATCATCTCATCTCCTCTTAAGATTTTGCTACTTTTTTCTACCGTTTAAGTTTTTTCAACTTGTTTTTAAAAATGTTATACCCATAAGCAGCCTTAAATATAGGAAAAACTTTATACAAGAAAACTATAAAAAAATACTTATTTTTTCATTTTTATTACTATATCATGTATATAAATTACTTTTCACTATGAGAGTAATGAAAAAAAATATACGTACACACATGATTATTTCACATTAACTGGAGTATGGGAATTAGGTTTCTATTGTAATAAAAAAAACTAGCAAAAAATAAAAAAAACAATCTCTCATAAATTTTATATTGAAAATAAGTAGTAAGTAGTTGATATAACAAGTCATATAATAGAGTTTGTGAAAATAAAGTATCTAAAATATATAATTTCTATTTAACAACTTTAATGTGCTAATTACTGTATTTATAGTTTGCAAATGAATAATGTAGATGAGATTTAATTTGTGTGATTTTTAATAATATATGTACTAGTTGACTTAATGACCCAGTTGGAATAAGGAAAATATATTATTATTTTAAGTTAATTTCACCACTTAAAGTAATGATTAACTTCCTCATGTCTTTCAAATATAATGAAAAAATATTTTAAATAATAAAATTTCTTTTTATAGAAAATGTCTCTTTTTTATGAAATTTTTGTTAAAATTCGATAAAATTCTCTATATAAAAGAAAATTTCGCTAAATTCCGCTATTCTATAGGAAATTGTCCTTTTTGTGGGAAATTTTCTAAAAATTTAATTTTTAATAGGAAATTTATAAAAAATGTCAAAAATTTGCGATAAATTTTCTTTTTTTTACGTAAAAAATTTTTCCTTTTCTCCTATAAAAATTTTTTTTGAATAAATTTTCTTTTTTTTTTATAGGAAATGTTCAATTCATTGTTTTATAGCAAATTTTTTTAGAAAATTTTCGATAGATTTTTTTTTAGAAAATTTCCTCTTTTTACAAACAATTTTCGATAAAGATTCTCTTTTTTTTTTGTAGGAAATTTTCGATAAAATCACTTTTTATAGAATTTTTTCGATAAATTTCGTTTTTTTATAAAAAAATTTTTGATAAATTTCTTTTTTTATAGAAAATTTTCGATAAATTTTCTTTTTTTATAGAAAATTTTCGATAAATTTTCTTTTTTTTATAGAAAATTTTCGATAAATTTCCTTTTTTTTATAGAAAATTTTCTATAAATTTCCTTTTTTTTTTATAGAAAATTTCTTTTCCTTTTTTATAGCAAAATTTCGATAAATTTCCTTTTTTTGATAGAAAATTTACGAAAAATTTCCATTTAATTTACATTTTTTATAGAAAATTTTTCGATAAATTTCCTTTTTTTATAGAAAATTTTTCGATAAATTTCCTTTTTTTTTTAGAAAATTTTTCGATAAATTTCCTTTTTTTATAGAAAATTTTTCGATAAATTTCCTTTTTTTTGATAGAAAATTTTTCGCTGAAATTCCTTTTTTGATAAAAATATTTTCGATAAATTTTTTATAGAAAATTTTTCCGATTAAATTCTCCAATTTTTTAAAGAAATTTTCGAGAAATTCTTTCTTATAAGAAATTTTCGATAAAATATCCTTTTTTAAGAAATTTTCGATAAATTTTTAACTTTGTTAAATTCTAAAATTCTTTGATAAAATTCCTAATTTTATAGGAATCTTTTAACGGTACAATTTCCTGTTTTTATTAGAAAATTTTCAATAAAATTTTTTTTTTTATAGGAAATTCTCAATAAATTTCCATTTTTTTTATGCAAAATTTTTCGATAAATTTCTTTTTTTTTATAGGAATTTTTCGGTAAATTTTCCTGTTTTTTAAGCAAATTTTCAATAAATTTCTTTTTTTATAGAAATTCTCAATGAATTTTCCTTTTTTTATGGAAAATTTTTCGATAAATTTCCGTTTTTTATGAAAATTTTCAATTAAATTTTCTTTATAGGAAATTCTCAAAAATTCCTTTTTTAAGGAAAATTTTTTTCGATAAATTTCCTGTTTTTACAGAAAATGTTCGATAAATTTCCTTTCTTTAAAAAGGTTTTTTCGATAGATTCTTTTTATAAAAATTTTCTTTATATAAAAAAAATTGATTTTTATGGCCAAAATTTCGAAAAATTTTTCTTTTTTTCTAGCAAAATTCGATAAAATTTTCTTTTTTGTAGCAAATTTTCGATAAGTTTTATTTTTGTTATAGAAAAATTTTCGATAAATTGCTTTTTCTATACCAAAAATTTCGATAAATTTTCTTTTTTATAAAAATTTTTCGATAAATTTGCCCTTTTTACTACAAAAAAAAAATCTTTTTTTATAGCAAATTTTCGATAAATGTTTATTTTTTTATAGGAAATTTTCAATAATTTCCTTTTTCAAATTTTCAATAATTTTTTTTCGAGAATTTTAGAAATTCATTAAATATCCCATTTTTACACAGGAATTTTTACTTTTTATAGGATTTTTGGTTATATTTCCCTTTTTTACAGGATTTTTATAAAGGAATTTGCGAGAATTTTTTTTTTTAAGAAAAATTCAAAACCAAAAAACTTTTGTTAAATTTCTTTTTTATAGGAACTTTCTATACAAATTTCTTTTTATAGAAAATTTTTATCCAAATTTCTTTTTATAGAAAATGTTTATAAAATTTTCTTTTTATGGAAAATTTAATATACGTCTGACTATTCAAATATTTGATTGAAAGCTCCTAAACTTTAAATATTTAAAATAATTGTAAATTAATTATATTAATGAAGAAAATATTTCTATTTAGCATAAATCTCATAAAAATCCAGACCAACCATTTTTATGATAATTTTTGGTTGATTCAAATTATTTTCCTAAAGTTATCACAGAACACTTTTTTGTGATCAAATATTGCCAAGTGTGTACCAAAATTTCCCTAAAAACATTCCAAAATATGTTGAATATCAAAAGTGATATGTTGGAGCTTCAAAAGGTGATTTATTCAATGATATCATCAGTGTAGTTTCCATTTCTATTTACAAAACAATTTTTTTGTTAGACTAATATTATTAAGCAAATATTTGCTAAAAGTGTTCAAAGTTTTAAAAGTTTCCGAAGAATTCATTGAAGCTTTTGAAAGTTTATTTTTTATTTGCTTTAAAACAATTTTTATTTATTTTCTCATATTTAATTTTTTATTTAAATATTAATATAATAAAAATATTTAAATAATATTATTAAAAACAATATTTTTCATTAATCTTGGAAATCTGGATTTTCCAATGTTATTGGTTATAAAATTATTTACTTTAGCAACAATTTACACCTTTTAGTTAACTGTTAATTATTTAAATTAATATTTAAATTTATTCTATTTTAATACTTTAACAACACAAAATAAATTTCATTAATATTTTTTATTTTTTCTAGAAATTAATTCAAGTATTTAATGTCAGTAATAAAGTGGATTTTTTTTTATTTTTCTGTTAAATTGGTTTGATACTAATGAATCATTAATCTTAAAAAAGAATAAATTTTACTTGTCTTAATATAAGAATGACCAAAACGCGAATAGAAGGAAATACAAATATTCTTGGAAAAAGTAAAGCGTTAAAGATTACACACTTCAACAAAATAGACATTCCGCTCTTTGAGAAATTTTCGAGGAAATTTAATTAAGCGATATTAAATGGAATTAAGCTTCATTTTTGGAGAATTTCAAAAATTTTTTTAAAAAAAGAAATCGTAAATTTTTCCTATATACACATTTTTGTATATATGTATGTTATATATTTTATTTTTTAAGAACTTTAAATATTAATTTTTCTTAATATAACTTTATCACGATTTCACTAGACCGTTAGTCGCTCTAAGATGTCTAGACAAGAACTACTTCATTTAGATTTTTAATCTGGCGTAAAAATATTCTTTTTTTATTCTATAATTTATATTTTTTAATTTAATCATCTATTATTTCAATCAATGCCAAACAAAGTGATAAATTTTATATTTCTGGTTTAATGATGGAGGGTATCGCAATTACGTTTTTTTTTTTTTTTGCCTTCTCTTTATCAATTAAAAACAATTAAATTATATGTACTTATTAAGTGTATCTTTATTAAATAAACAAGTTATTGTATGTAATTGATAATTTAAAATAAACAACTTAGATTGCAAATAAGGCAGTTTTTTCCAACGAAGGTAAGGGTAAAAGTAGGTAAACGACAAAATGTTGAAAAATGTTTATATAACAAAAGCAATTGAGTTTTATTAACAACAATAATTATAAGAAATAAAAATAAAATATTAATTGGTATTAATATTTTAAATTTTTAAATCATTTGCGAAGAATCAAAACAAATTCATCACTGCTATACAATATGCCTTACAAAGTTAATGCTTAAAAGTTATTTTTTTTTTTTTTTTGTTGAAAATAAAAATAAAATAAAAAATCCTTTCTAGTTGGTTTTTAATCACTTTTTTCGCTTTTAACCGATGTATATTCTTCAAAATCTTATCTCTATAGAAAATAATACACAATGATGAGAACAGTGTTGCCAGAAGATTTTTTTAAAAAGGAAATTTAACGAAAATTTCCTAAAATAGGAAATTTATTAAAAAACAGGAAATTTATTTATAATTAAAAAAGAAAATTAAACGAAAATTTTCTACTAAAAAATGAAAATTAATGGAAAATTCCCTATAAAAAAATTTGTGGAAAATTCCCTATCAAAAGGAAATTTATGAAAATTTTAAAAAAAAAAAAAGAAACTCATAAAAAATTCCCATATAGGAAACTTATCGAATTCTAATAAAAAACGGAATTTGATCAAAAAAAATTCTTAAAAAAAAAAAAAATCTATAAAAAAAATTATCGAAAATTTTCAATTAAAAATTTAAGTTACGAAAATGTTCCTATAAAAAAAATAAAAATTCTATCGAAATTTTTAATGAAAATTTAATTTAAGATTTCCTATAAAAACGAAAATTTATTGAAAATTTTCTATAAAAAAGGAAATTTTTCTACAAAAATTTTTTTTAATGAAAATTTATCTAAGATTTCCTATAAAAAAAGAAAATTTATCGGAAAATTTAATGGAAAATTTATCTAAGATTTCCTATAAACGAAAAAAATTATCGAAAATTTCCTATGAAATAAAACAAAATTTATCTATAAATGGGAAATTTATCGAAAATTTCTTATTAAAAAGAAAATTTAACGAAAATTTTTTATGAAAATTTATCTAAGATTTCCCATAAAAACGAAAATTTATTGAAAGTTTTCTATAAAAAAAAAGAAAATTTATCGTCAATTTTTTTAAAAAAGAAAATTTATCGTTAATTTTTTTAATGAAAATTTATCGAAAAATTCCTATAAAAAAGGAAAAATTATCGAAAATTTTCTTTTAAAAAATAAAGAAAATTTATCGACAATTTTTTCAATGAAAATTTATCGTCAATTTTTTTAATGAAAATTTATCGAAAAATTCCTATAAAAAAGGACAAAAGATCGACAATTTTTTTAATGAAAATTTATCGAAAAATTCCTATAAAAAAAAACAAAGAAATTTATCCACAAATTTTTTAATGAACATTTATCTCAAATTTCCTATAAAAAATGAAAATTTATCTAATTTTCTATAAAAAAAAGAAAATTTTATTAAAAATTTCCCATAAAAAACTAAATTTTAACTCAAAAATGAAGGAAAATTTATCGAAAATTTACTATTCAAAGAAAAAATAAAATTAATGAAAATTTTCTATTAAAATAGAAAGAGGAAATAATTAAAAAATTTATTGAAAGAAAATTTATCGAAAGATTTCTATAAAAAAGAAAATTTATCGAAATTTCCATAAAAAAAGAAAATTTTATCAAAATTTCCTATAAGAAAATTGAAATTTATCGGAAAATTCCTATAAAAAATGAAAATTTATCAAAATTTTCCTATAAAAAAATTAAAAATTTATCGAAAATTCCCATAAAAAATAAAATTTATCGAAAAAATTTCAATAAAAAAGATGAAAATTTATCGAAAATCCAATTGAAAAATTAAATTTATCGTAAAATTTCCCATAAAAAAGGTAAAAATTTAATAGAAAATTTCTATAAAAATTAGCAAATCTTACAAAACACCTGCTATAAAAAATTACAATTCTCATCGAAAATTTTTATGTATATTCTACAAATTTCCTATAAAATATGATTATATTGAAAATATTTCCTATAAAAAATGAGAGAGTGTGGAGGGCGAAACGATTCCTATAAAATCAGGAAATTTATCGAAAATTTCTTATAAAAAACAAGAAATTTATCGAAAATTTCCTTATACAAACAGGTATGTTATCTAAATTTCCTATAAACATATCAGGAAATTATGTCAAAAAACTTCCTATAAAAAAAAGGAAATTTTTTATCGAATTTCTATAGAGATCAGGAAATTCATCGAAGATATTCTATATAAAAACCAGCGAAAATTTATCGAAAAATTTCCTATTAAAAAAGAGAAAGTCTTATGGAAATTTTTTATGAAAAAATCAGGTGAACTTTATCGAATACATTTCCATATAAACAAAAAAAAGAAAATTTATCGAGAATTTCCTATAAAAAAAGAAAATTTACTATAAAAAAGGAATTTTATGGAAAATTTCCTATAAAAATTACAATTTTCTAAAAAGTCCTATAAAGAAGAGAATTTTTGAAAATTTCCTGTAAAAAAAGAGACAATTTTCGAAAAATTTTTATAAAAAAATAAAATCTATTGAAAATTTCTTATAAAAAAAGAAGATTTATCGAAAATTTCCTCTAAAAAAGGAAATTTTTCCTGTAAAAAACCATCGCTCCTGCCAGGTGTTGTATATATATTGTATGAAGAGAAGATATGTACCTATCTATAAAATCATAAAGAAAGAAAATTTTATTATCCGCATATTACTAATTTTTTACTTCTTAACTAAATACCAACTCTCCATAAATGGCGCGATCTAAAAAATATTATAACACGAAATCATATATACGAAAAAATTATCTTATAATATGAAATAACAGAAAAACTCTTAATCTCTCGTAACATAAAATATTCTTTTTTCTAAGATAAAGAAGAAAGGGAAAGTTATATCTCTTTTACAAAATATATAAATACCTCGTGTTAGTTAAATGGAAGAACATTACATGAAAACTCTCTCTTCTAATAAAATGACAATTGTAAATATTTTGGTTAAAAGTTTCTTCAAAAAATATTATTACACATTTCGATGATATAAAGTAAATTATAACTCTCTTCGAATACATCTGTTGTATTCAACTTAATAGTAAATAATAATATATTCGTTGAATAATTTATATTAATATAAAAAAGAAAAATATTTATTAGCCATAATAAGATAATATACACGATATAAAGAGAACAGAAAAGTTCTTATAGGCAAAAACTTTTGTTTATCCTTAAATGTCATAAATAACTAGTGTTATATTTAATGCCACATTTTTGTAAATGTTTTTGTAATATTTAATAAAATGACCACCTTCAAGTTCAAAACAATTCCTTTAAAAAGTAAATTTATAGTAACAATTCCCACTAAACGATAAAATTCTCAATGTCATGTGTTGGTATATCATAGTAGGTGCATCCACTCACACACACACACACACCACATATTCTCAACCAATGCTATGAGAGAATGGTATACATATTTCCCTAAAGGTACTCTATACATATGTATGGTAATGTGCTGAAAGCATGAATGCCTATAGTTAGTACTTATTTCTTAGCTGGACTTTCCTTTATTTATAAATATTTTTTCCCATTTTTTCTATAATATTATTTTAAATTTCTTTTATGTATGTTTGTATGTACTGAATAATATTATAACTGGTATTACTGCTATTAATATTGTATGATGAACTTACAATGTACAGATACATTCCAACTGATGTAGTGCCTTTTATATTGTAGACATAATAAGTACTATTATAAAGAAATATTTTTTCCAACTCTAATGTCTGTATTTTCATTATGCTTACCTCTATATTGT
>MINK01176854.1:7570-22034 GCA_001735545.1 Phormia regina | reverse complement strand
TTTTTTTATATTTTAATTTTTTTGCGCTCTCCCCGTTGATTAATATATATACGCATTTCTGCCGTTTATGCTGAAATTTTTTTTATCTCATACTTTGCATTGTTTGTTTATTTATAAAATTAAATTTTGTTTTCGTTTACTGTTTTAATTTAAAATAAACTAAAAAAATAATCATGTATTTTTTGAAGGCGAATTCGTCAACTTTGAATGATTATTTGATATCTTAAAGTTATATTTTGCTCAAAAAATTAAAATGAGAAATGAAACTATTAACTAAGTAAAAATTTTCCTGTTAGTAAAGAATTTATTTATTGCAAAAATATATTATCACACTTGCGTTTAAGTTAAAATATGAATCTAATTCACGATAGGTCTTTTTTTTTGTGTTAAAAATTTTATATTGTGAAGCAAAAAAGGTAAAAATCAAAACTAATCATTATGAGATGCTGCAAAAAAAGTAAAAATAATCATGAATATTGATGTTTTTTAATAACAAAAAATCATTCCAGATTTTGATAGAACTCTTCTGATAAATACAATTTCAGATCCGGCGTTATTCTTGTATCTGATTTTTTTTTTGTTTAAAAATTCAAGAATAATGATGATTTCTGTCTGGTTTAATGTATTATTGTTTAATATCTAGTTGAAAACTAGTAATAACAACATTTGTTTAGCGTCAAAGCTTAATATAGCCACTCTCAGGGGTCAAATTTTCCCCACTGTTCGTGCCGTCCACACTCCAGCTAATTTGTTCAGCCAAAAATATCAAGTGTTATCTAAATCGGTGGTTTTCAAAGATCCAGACTTATTCGATTTATGTTTCAATTTTGTCTCAATGGCGTTGGTGTATACCTAGCAAAAACTACATGGCAAGGCAAGCCTTTCTAAAAAAAATAATGTATGATGGTATATGTATGTATGTTATGTACAAACAGACGCGGTATCAAACAACAACAAGACAAAACGGCTGTTGCCAAACTAAACTACTTGCCTAAGACAAAAAAACAACAAACAATGCTGGAATTGGTATGGTATTTGGTGTTCTTAAGATTTTTTTTGTTAGTTTTTGGACGCATAACACGTTTGGATAGAAACGAATTTAAGTTGATTAGAAATAAGACCCGAAATTTTAGTTAAAAATATTTGACACCGTCTTGGTTTTAAGCACGCAAAATGCCGTATAATTGTAGGCGCGATATCTGGGATATATGTAGATGCGATAGCCTTTAAAAAGAAAAACGGGATGAGAAGAAGGTTAGTCGGTCAAGACGGACCGCATATGATACCCTACCACCATTAGCTACTGTGTACGCAAAAATTCGCGAAGGAGCCAATTCCCCCCATCCGACCTATACTTGTATTAATGGAAATAAAAACCTTATGATTGCAGAATATTAACGGGGCCGGATGACTAAGATTACATTATTTTGTGCACTGTTTGGTGATTCCTCAAATCGGGTCCTGTATATTGGGAGACTATGTTGCAATTATGGACTGATCTTCAGGAGGAATGGGTCTTAAGTATGGAGCTGATGGGTCCAATAATGGATTGATCTTCCTGAAATTTTGCAGGGTCACTCATATCGTATAAATGTTATATATGTCGAATATTAAATTAATATTAACATTTTTATGGGATTTATGCACGTTTAAGTGATTTTCGAAAGAGTGGTTCATATGGGAGCTATGGTAAATTATGGACCGATCTTGATGAAATTTGGCACATAGATTTATGCTTACATAAAACTTATTTGTGTTAAATTTCATTAAAATATTTCAATTTTTAAGGTATTTTTGAGTGTTAAAACTCTATTCCGGGAGAACATTTGTATGGGGGCTAGGTGAAATAATGGGCCGATCATGACCAAAATCAATAGGCTTCGTCCTTGTGCCAAAAAAATCATATGTACCAATTTTCATCAAATTATCTCTAAAATTGCGACCTGTACTTTGCGCACAAGCTTTACATGGACAGCCAGCCATCCAGCCAGCCAGCCAGACGGACAGACGGACGGACGGACATCGTTAAATCGACTCAAAAAGTGATTCTGAGTCGAACGGTATACTTTAAGGTGGGTGTAGGAAAATTTTTTCTCTGCGTTACAATATTTGCACAAACACATAATACCCCAACCACCTTTGGTGATGTAGGGTATAAAAATAATAATAAATTAAAGAAAGATTTTGACCTTTTTGTGCAAAAACGAAGTAGCTAACTTGTATAGGAACCAAGAAAAGCCGACAACAAATGCGATTTTTGGGAGTGTCTTCGGTTTTTGCCGATATCTCAGTTATTTATCAACCGATTGTGCTAATTTTTATTAACATTCTTATAAGGGATTTTTCATATAATTTGATATATAAAACTTATATATCTGATAACTGGAGCTTTCTAAAAACTTTTTGGATGAATATTGTGGAAATTGAAAACGGAATTACAAACTTATATATATATATATACCCTTAACACCCATGTTGAAGGGTATAAAAATTATGTACTTTTAAGAGTCAGTAAAACATATACAAATATACGTTAATTAACCGTTTTTGTATGTCGAACGAAAATATAATATCGACAGTTCAGTTTTAAATTATAATATTTAATTTTAATAAAATATATCAGCTGATTATTTTTTCATATTACAGTACTTATTTATGAGAGATAGTTTCAAAGTAATTAGTTCTTATAAAGAAATCTATATAATGACCTTCTGAAATGTCTACCAGTAATAAATCATTACATGGCAAGCAAAGTTTTTGCTGGTATATATGTTCATTATACATACATATATATGTACGTACGCATGTAACTGCATGTTCTAACTAGAAATATATTTGCGTGGAATACAATTCAAATTTCATGCATGATATTTAGAAATAATTTTATTTAACCTTACAAATTTACAATTTATGTTCTAATTTAATTAAACTTCATCTATTAATATTTTGTAACTTGATCTCTGTTAGGATGTTGAAAATCAGATTACTAACGCTCCTGGTATACGTCTCATATGTGCAAAATAATATTATTTTAAGGTAAAATATACTTGGTATAACATTTAATGAATTGTTTGTAGTTGTAGTTCCAGTTGTACTCATGCTGTTATTGTTTATTTCTCCATCCCATATAGTCCGATTGAAATGTTGCATAGCTGCTGGCTTTTCATCTGTAAAAAAAATATAAAAAAAAAAAACATAATTTATAATAAATATTTTGTATGTCTACTATTAATACAGTAAAATTATAAAAAATGAAAAAAATAATGTCTAAACCATGGAATATGTGAGAATTGAACCTATTCTTCCAAAAAATTTCTACTTTTCAAAAAACAAAATATATTTGATGTGTATTTTGTTTTTCTCTTCTGAGGTAACTATTTACTTATTAATCTATGTCCTAATTCTTGGAACTTGTTGGATTAAAACTAACTTCACCTTCGTACAATGTCCCGTTTCAAAAATAAAATGGAAATAAATCTAGAATTTCCAAACGGCTGGTCCGATTTCCATGAAATTTCAGACAGTGTTAATAGTTTTTTAAATATCTTTTATTTTATTAACAGCAAATAACAAAATTTTGTAGAAAATTTTTTTAACAAAATCATTACGAAGTCAAAAATTATATGCATTTGAATGTTGAAAAAAAGGTCGATTTTTTTTTGCGAAAAAGTTAGTTACGTTCTTTTGGTGTTGTAAAAGATATTTCTTAAGTGACATCATGGTATAATAATTTTAATAAGATCAGCTGACTATTTTTTGCTCGTTGTTTCAAAGCAAACTATCTTGTCAAAATTTGTTTACATTTGTTTGTTTACAAAATAAAATTGTTCCTGTAAATAATTTTATAATACAATTCTTGTGTTAAAATTATAAAAAATATATTTGTGTTCTTTAAAGAAACTATTCTTTATTATAATTTGTTTTCAAAAGAAATTTGAATTGTTAAAAACAAGTGAATAGTTTGTGTTTTTATAAATTTTCCAGCTATTACAAAATATTGTTTGGCCAAATAATTTGTAATATTCACCAATATTTGCTAAACACGTTTTATAAATATATTCACATATTTTATTTAACTACACATTTGACTTATTAAATAAGTTCTCAAAGTTTCATTAAAAATCTTAAATATGCCACTAAAAAGTGCAATAAAAGTTGTAGAATACATTTTTTTTTTTTAATTTTGTAAATAACAATGTCGACAACAAAACAAGAAGTACAATAAAATGTTTACAAACAAAAATCAGTTGTTTTTGACATTGTGTTGCACCGACGAAGTTAACGCAACTTTGTAGTTGTTGCCGTTTTGCATATACCTTATGAAACTTGTGCCATGAGTGACATACATATATAATATATAGTAAGTATTATTTTATTTCTTATTTAGATTTTAAATTCATTAAATCATCTACTTAATTGATTCAATAAAATTTTTAGTTGGACTTCTTTAATTTTTTTTTACAGTTTTAAGTCATTAAATGTGCGAATTTTAAAATTCTTTTATTTGAAAGAAATTATTAACTAATATATTTGTTAATTGGTGACATTTTTGTGTGAACAACATTCAAAGTATTAAAATGTTGGTTTCAAAACTTGTCCACAATATAATTCAATACTGTTAGACGACAGACTGATGGAATACATGGAACCGTCGATTTTATAAAGGAAAACGTAAAAAAAGAATTACTAATCTATGCACTTTTTTCTTAACATTTATGTTTACAATTAGTGTTAAGAATTAAAAAATAATGAAATTGTAATGAACACTATCTCTGATTAATTGGTGGTTTTTCAAATTTCCAAAACATTAGACATTTAATAAAGAGGATTTAAATAAGTTCAACAGATTACATTATTCATTTGAAATGTAGGTTTTAGTTAAATATGGAAAAATATTAAAAAAATATATAAAAACAGAACCTTCAGTTCAGTTTAGACTAAAAGTCACGGGTCTAGAACAATTCGTAAAAAATTATATTGATTTTTATCTTGAAATGGGAATAAAAAAAAAATCGTAACTTTGAGCCAGCTCCCGAAAAAGTCAGACTGTACAAACGTCTCTTATGCATTATACACTAATCATAGTTATAAAAAATTCTGTTTTTTTTTTTAATAATTTTGTACAACTTTTGAACCGTTAAATATATTTCAATGAAGTTTCACACAATTATTTCTGAGGTGTTTTTCTGACTGGTCTGTGGACAGTAGATAAATACCCCAGTAATAACTATGTGCAATTTCATTGAAAATGGTATAGTCGGCCAAACCCGACCTACACCATTTCCTATGTGTATCAAAATTCGGGATGGAGTCAATTATGGACCTTTGCTGGTATAAGACATCCTGAAATTTTGCACAATCATTTACACTTGTAGAAATGTTATTATGTTAATACTAACATTTATGCAAGTTTAAGTGATTTTCGAAAGAGGGGTTCATATGGGAGCTGTGGTCTATTATGGACCGATCTTCACGAAATTGGCACACGAATTTGTGCTTACATAAAACTTATTTGTTTTAAAATTCATTAAAATATTCTAATTTTAAGGTAATTTTGAAAAAAAACTCTATTCCGGAAGAACATTTGTAAAAATGGTTCTTAAAAGAAGAGTATAAATAGATTCCTCTTTTTTAATCCGAAATGCCCAAAATTCCTGTTCGGAGAAAACTAGCTTCAAAAAATGATTTTTTTCTGTGAAATGGTCACTCTGTAGTTAGGAGAGGCTTATGTAGTTATACGTGGCTTATTCAAATTCTTTTGTGTGTTTAGCTAACATATGTTTTTAAGGTATTGGTAGGGCTAGCGGGGAGGCTGTTACCTTAACTGCACTCTTTTAGAAACATTAAAAAATGTGGTCCAGAGGAGAAAAATGGATTTTAAAGTGAAATAATATTACCAAAATAATCACAATTTTTTCCCAATTTTCTAATTTTATCTAAACCACATAGATATATGATCTTTGCACAAACATTTTTTAGAATTTTTAATTTTACAGAATCCAGAGAATATTTTAGACAAATTTTAGAACTCAAACTGTGCCCGCCAAGTTAAAAAAAAACATGTCTAAAAATTTGTAAAAATTGTTTGTAAAGAATTATAATCAAATAATAAATGAAATTTTGGCGATTTAAAAAAAAAAAAATCATACCCGAGATAACCCAATTTGGAGGTCCCCCTCTTTGTCTCCAGACCCGCTACGATCCTGTCCTCCAAATCAATTGCCATACACCTCAGGATTGCCCATGTGAAATTCAAATACATCTAGCATTTCTAAAGTTACTAAACTATTTAAAAAAAAATTCCGCTTTAGGACTCCAGTGCGATAGAAGATTACATGAACATTTTGAATTTTAAAAACTATTTTCCCTATTGCTATGAAACTTAAAACATAGCTAGAGTGAGCATAATGACAAATATTAGACAGTTATCGGAATTATTTATTTTTCACTACATCAACGGTTATAAGCCCAAGAGCATGCACTGATTTTTTTTCTTGCGCAGTCCTTACAGGGTGTACAATCCCGTAATAGCTTTATTATTTGAAACTGATAAGAAACTGCTGAGCATGTCTAACTATTCCTCTGTAAGGGTATATTATTTTGCCTACCATTTGAATAAATTTGTTCACCAAAAAAAAAAAAACAATAAAATTTCGTTCGTTGAACAAAAACCTATAGGTAAAAATGCTCATCGAATATAGTCTGTATGTTACGAATTTCAAAGACATCACATAATAAATTATATTTTAACAAAACTTAGATTTTTCACATTTTATTTTAACATAATATTCAATCTGATTTGATATCGTATTTGATCCTTAGTTTTAGGTACACAAATTTTATTATTATTTTTTTACTAAATGCAAAAAACATATTAAATAAATATGTTAAAAATTTAATTTTAATACTCTGAGAGTTGGAAAGTACATTTTTCCATTTTAAATTTATTTACGTTAAATATCTAGAGAATTTGTTTTTATGGGTGTTACTATATCATGTATATATGTACATACCTTGCAAAACGTGAACTGATGTACTAGCTGATCGAACATTTGAAGGCGCACAAGTATAATTCCCTGCATGATGAAAACGCACTTTCTGTATGGTCAAAGTACTTATAGATGTTGGAACTGGAAATCCAACAGGTTGTATAAATTTCACCGTCTGTGCAGTTTTATTTCCTTTACCAAGACTTTCGTCATTTTTTATAGAACTGGCATCTATAACTGCGGTATCTTTGTGTATATTTGATTTTACAAAAAAACCATTTTGTGTATCATAGTTAACCATTTTGTTGTCATGATACCTAAAATAAAAATTTATTAAAAATATATAAACGATACTTAACATATGGACTATAATCTATTATAACGTTTACACCAAACAAAAATCCATTTTCTATCTCGATTTTATCGTTTTCCATCTAATATTTTTCATATTATGGCTGTAATTTGCGACTATCTACGTTTTTGTTTTTATTTGTCATTTTTTTGTGTAAATCGCCAAGTAGAAAATGAAAAGCAATCACTTGTTCTGTTAAGTGTATATTTTAAAAGTAGTTTGGGAGTCTGTAGGAATTAACTAATGAACAGTTTTTTTTTTTTTTTGAGTTGTTCAACTCAAATAAAATATTAAACGTAAAATAAGAAAAAAAATGATCCAATGGAATGTGAAAAATGTTTTCGTTTCTTTGTTTGGTGGTTTCTAATGTTAGTAATACTTCATTTGAAAGTTGCGTATGTACAGTGACTCACAGCTTATTTCGTATGTTTACAATTTAATAACATAACTGTTATTTATTTTTGTATTTTTGTATGAAATAAAAAAAAACACCAGATAGTTAAATATAAATTGTTTTTTATTAATAACATGAACAAAAACGTAAAAAAAAATCATCTTTAAAATAAAAAATTAACAGAAAAAACAATTATAACAAAAAGCCACTTCACAGNNAAAAAAAATTTTTTTTTAAAAAAAAAAAAAAAAAAAAAAAAAAAAAACTAACAGAAAAATAATTATAACAAAAAATATGTTATTTCGTGTATTTAATAGATACTAATGAAGTTTACAATAGATAATATTGAAGTTTACAATTTTTTTTTTTGAAGCTTAAAAAATAACTAATATTTGGGTAACCTTTTTGCTTTAAAACATCTTCCAGTCTAGATTGCATAGAACTTACAAGTTTTTTTATGTACATATACCGTTGATATTTTTTCCCATTCTAATCGAAGAGCCATTTTTAAGTCTTCGTGATTACTAATTTGGTGATTTCTGATGTTTTTCTCTAGTAAACGACACAGATTCTCAATAACGTTTAAGTCTGGTGATTGGGCTGGTATTTTAACGAAGTGAGGATAGTTTCTTGATAGCCATGCTTGTACAATGTTCGATTTGTGTTTGAGGTCATTATCTTGATAAAACCAAAAATAATCTGCAATACCCAATTTTTCTGCACGTTGGAATAAATTTTTTGAAAATAAATTTAAATAAATGGTTTTGTCCATCGTGTCATTAATAAACACGAGGTTACCAAAGCCATGCACCCCACACCATTACATGACCACTAACATGTTGCACAGTGCCTTTTAGATTTTGAGGGTGGAGTTCTGTATTTGGTTTTTGCCAAATGTATGGAGCGCTCAATCTGGGATTCTGCTTAATTTTTCTTACAAACGTTCGTCAGCTTCAGTAAATATTTTATTTGGTGCTTTGCGGCTTTTATCGGCAATTCTCCCGATAAAAGAACATATCGCTGAATAATATACAGAACTGTAGAGCAACTCAAGTTAACGATTACGGCAATTTGCTTTTGAGTTTTAACATTTTCAAAATGCGTGATAACAAGCTCACGTTTTTCTACAGATGTTCGTCGACCCATCTTTGAAATGTAACTAATTAATAATCTAAAACTTCTAAACATTATTAATAAATTGTTTATTACTACAATCTATGCTAATTTTTATTATTGGAACGATAATAAGTAACGGTAAAATTTAAACACGAAATAAGCTGTGAGGCTATTTTTCTTTATACTGATTTATTGCTATGATTGAACTATTTAATGTTGTTTTATTGTAATTGCAAAAAATTATATGTTTCTTTTCATTTATTTCAATAAATAAGAATGTTATCAAGTAAAATTTTACTGAAAACTAAAAACACGAAATAAGCTGTGAGCCACTGTATATCATAGAACTAAATCTCGTAACACAATCAAAACTAATATATTCATTTAGAGAACATCATTAGCAGGGAAACCAAAATATGCAATTGCATGTTTTTACCTGGATATTGAATGAAGCCATTTATAAAATATTTCTCCATTTCATAACATTGAGTCTACATTAGAGGAATTTATATCAAGACAAACGTATATCAAAATAAACCATGTAAAAAGTACCAACAACAATCAAGATGACGTCTTTTACCATGCATTATCAAGACAAAGTTGTCGGAGCTCTTTATCACGACAATTTTTTGACGTTTGTCTTTATAAAAATTTGTCTAATGTAGACTCAACGTAACAAATAAATCATTTTGGCATATATTTATTTGTTAGTGCATATTTTTGCATACTTTATCCTAAACAGTATATTTTTATATTTATTGCTTATTTTTTGTTATTTTTTTGGGCACATTTAATGCTTTTAAAGCCTGTTTTGATATTTTATCTCATGAAATTAAATTTTATAAATAAATGAGAAAACAAGAACAAAAAATAATAATAATATTTTTTATTAATTTTAAAATTAACTTTAATGGATATTATTTTATCATTGCGAAGCAATGGCGAAAATGTAGTTAGTACAGTAAACGAAACAGAAAAACATTTTTGTGATTTTTTATACATTTTTTTTATGTATGAATAATGTCACTTAAGATAAAATTGCTTTCGCTATAAATCTGATATAACACTTGATACATCGATGAAATTTTGACAAATTTTATAGATTTCCATCAAAACACGAATTTCGAAAATGTTGTCGATTACGATATTTCGGCGGTCAGGGATCAATATTATAAAAAATTCTTTGTTTTAAGTGCATATTTTCTCGGTTTTAGGGCATATTTTTCACTTTTTACTGCATTTTTTAGAGCATATTGTTGTTTTTTTGATAATTAGTGACTACTTTCTGTCTTCATACTGAACATTAAATAGACGTAGATGAGATACGGGTATTAATTTTATACATTTTTGTACATTTTGCACTTAGAGGGGATTTTGATGATGATGGTTTTGAAGATTCTTTCATCATGATGGTTTTTGTTTGTAGGCAAGAGGTGTAAAGAAGCAAGAGGGGGAAGAAAACAATAAAAAATCGTGTTCGAGTTTATTTTTTGATATTTCTTGTTACAGCGTTCATAGTTTTCTTATGTTGTTTTATTTTTTTTTTTTCGATTTTCAGAGTGTAGAGATCGTCGCTGTGGTACATAGACATTTATCAGTGTTACCATATTAACATTTGGCGACACACAAATTTTAACAAGTAAAATTTCTATTTTACAAACAAAATTAAAAAAATAATTAATATAGATAATAAAAAGAAATAGTTATTGCAGTAAAAATACTTTTTCTCCCAAATATGAAAGAAAATTATTGTTTTTTTTTTTAATATTTTATATGAAGAAGTATTAATAATTATAAATTTTGTTTTATATTAAATTATGTATATTGTTAACATTAATTAATGTAATTAATATTCTTTCTTAGTAAAATTAAATAATTATTGAAGAAAAATAAATTTTTCCTCTTAAATAAAATTCTATTGATAAACAGAATTACGGCAATACTGATTAAAATTTCAAAAACAAACATGCATAAAATCATTGTCACAACTTATGACATTTTACAAAGATTGTTCAAAAGAAAATAAAAGAAACCATCATTGTTGGACAATCATAGTGAAAATCCCCGCTTATTAATACTTAAAAAGCTCTATTTTTAAATTAATTTTAAATTTGTTTTTATAAAAGAATTGTCTTTATTTTAACTATATGTTCCGTGCAATAATAAATGTGTGGTTTCTTTTACCCTAAATTTATATTTTTCATTTGAGCTTCTAGTCTTTCCAGTTCCTATTTCAACACTGCAAATTAATAAAAAGGTATTATTTAAACTTTATTAAAAACTATAAAAATATATATATATAGTCGGTGAAGACCGAACAATAATTCGGAGAATTGGAGCCATTTGACGACCAATACTCATGTTAGGTGTATACAGAATATTAGGTCGATAGTAAAATTTGTATGAATTTATTATTTTATGGGTGATTGCCGATGATAATGACATTTGTACTGGACTTATGCACGTTAAAGTAATTTTTCGGAAGAAGGATTTATATGGATTTATAAAATACTGCTATATTTATGGGATTTATTATTGGTAAACTTCCTTTACGGGTGAACATTTGTATGGGGGTTAAGTGAAATAATGGATCAATCATAAGCAATTATAACACGCTTTGTCCTTGTCTTGTAAGAAATCTCTGTGACAATTCTTCAATTTATGTTCAAAATTGCGACTCATAGTTTAATTACAATTTTTACTTGGATGGACATGACTCAGAAAGCGATTCTAAGCCGATTGGTATAAATTAATTTGGGTCTTAGACCAATATTTTTGGGAAAAAATTTTGCATACACAGAAATTTGAAGTCGCAAACTTCCAGTAAATGGTAACAATCTTATTTCATAGGATATTATTCCCTAATAAAAATTATTAATGAGTATTAAAGCAACTATATAAAAAAAAGTTTCTGACGTGTGTTAGAATCGAAAATTTTGAAAAATATCTGTAAATTCTAGGGGCGGAGAATTAACAATATATATAGGAAACAAATCATACTCAAATTTATTATTATTATTTTATTTTTATATTTATTAAATTCATGATATAACAATAATAAGTTAGCGACGCTCTCTCATTTTTTAGCCATGATAACTATTTGACATTTAAGCCAATACTAATTTTATTCTTTCAAATTATGCTACCACATAAATTTCAAACGTATCCAAGTTTTTTATTTACTTTTGTTATATTCGAGTACATTGAGAAAATTATTAAAAAATTATGAAAATGATATGTATATTTCCGATTTTGAAAATTTATATTTTTATGTATTCAATAATTGGTGTAATACTAGTTACTTCAGCAAAAAGCAGATGTATGTTCTGCTTATTTTTGTGGCAATTGGCTTAAAAGTCAAAAAATATTTTGTGAGAGCAAAGTGAAACTACCTATTATATTTATATCATGATTTTAATGAAAATTAAACAACTTTGTTATTTGGAAAAAATAAAAACTTTTTCTGTGTTCACAGAGATGAATTTAAAATTTAAGACATGAAAGTAGATTCCATAAGGATCACAATGATGTATTTGAATCAGTATATCTCGGGTAGAAAATTTATCTTTCCTTTGTTAAATAGATCAAGCTTTAATTGGAATTGTTATTTAAACTCTCTACATATTATTTTTATAAAAAAATTGTATGTTAAAAAATATTTTCAACATATCCTCGCGACTTCTCAGGAATGTCCTTAAGACCCCCCATTTTAGAACCGTTGTAGCAAATCGTTCATTAACCAAACAGTTGAGCGACATCATTAATGAAATTTATATACTGTATTATAAATAACCGACTTACTATCTGGTGAAAACTTATTCGGTGATAAAAAAAATTATACGAAAAATGTTTGGGTTTTTTAAATGTACAGTTTTTTATCAAAAATTTGTGCAATTAAGTGAATTTAAATTTAGAAGTTAAGTAGAATTTTAACAGTGAACTGATTTCTTACAGTTTAATATATATCACGTTGATCCCAGGAAAGCATATATTGGCATTCATATTAGAAAAATTTATATTTTTTGCTATTGACAAATGACTTTTTTATAGAAATTGTCCGAAAATATCCCTTAAACCGGATTCATTAATTGGCACATAGAGTCAAAATGGGGCTGAAAAAATTAAAATGCTAAAAATTTTGAAAATTTCATAATTTTGTACCGATATTTTTCAGTATAAGATATACTTTATAGCTAAATTTCTTTTTATAGCCCACAGAATTCTCTGAGAAATAAAAGTTTTTTTGTACATAATAGGGTGATCGATTTTTCGACTTTTTGCAAAAAAAAAAAACTGGTTCAAATTTTTAAAATTCAGAAGAACCGGTTGACGTGTTTTTTTTTTTTTTTTTTTTTTTTTTCGAAAACTACCTGTTTATTGAATGTTAAAATTAATTATTATTTTTTTTTATATTCATACGATCATTGGTTTAGTTACATCATCTCAATTTTTTAGCTTAATCATTATCAAAATCGATTACAAAACGAGTTTAAAGTAATGAGTTTTTTAATTGGTCAAACCACTTATTGAAGTGTACACTTGACGACTATGAAATAAGATGAGTGAAAGTAATTAGCTCGTCCGTATTAAATTGTAATGATTCCATTTAAATTGTGAATAAATAATTTGCATCAATTTTGCTCGAAAAGTCTTGAATTTTGCATGAAAAATTTCAGTCACTAATTTCGAAATTACTCTGAAAGTGTTGTGCATTTCAAAATAAAAAGAACATACCGTTCTTGATCTATGGTGAAACATACTAGAGTAAAGAACTCAATTTGCTCTAAAAATTTAATATGCAGTAAAAATATGAAAAATATGCTCTAAAAACAAGAAAACATGCACTTAAAAAAAAAATATATTTTATAATTTTTTATCGAAATTATCATATCGATCCCTGACCGCCGAAATATCACAACCAACAACATTTTCGAAATTCCGGTTTTGATGCAAATCTATAATATAGAGCATCACTCAAAATTTCATCGAAGAAATTTTATCGTAAATGACATTTTTCATACAAAAATGTTTTTCCTGTAAAGTTACAAAATTTAGTCCATTTTCCCGATTTGGGCTCGATATGCTTCCATTAAATAATATTGTTTTTAAAGCATAAAATTCAATTATAATCTTCTATCTTGTTGCTACAAGACTAAGATTTATTATTTTTTGTTTTTTCATTTTTTTTTTATAATTTTTTTTTTTTATGTTTTATTAATTTATTGGATCTGCCTTTTAGGCCTTACAATAAGTATGGAGTCAGTATAAGCTTAAGAGGCTATCAGCGAATCTCATATACTCTATAATCGAGAGCGAAGATAAAAAAAATGACCCTCCTATTATGGGCGGAGTAGAATCATTTCGACGAAGCCATTGAGAGAAATGTGGTTCGTAGAGTGAGCCAAAAAAAAACGAAGTTTCTGAATTTGATCCGTCCCCCCTGCATAAAGGTTATAAAAATACGTCATGCAAAAAATTAGGGCAATAGGACTACGTTAACTGGTGCCGCAACGGCTCTGAAATTCGAAAATGCACTTACAAGGGGAAAATATGCAATTTTTTCAGTTTTCACAAAAAATTTGTCATTAAATAATTAGTTTTGCATTTTATTGT
>MINK01176851.1:0-10244 GCA_001735545.1 Phormia regina | reverse complement strand
AAAGAACTTTGGATTATGTTTCACTTATCTTCACTACATTGTATACAATTTTTCTCAAATTATGTTCTGAGCATACAAATTAATTTAAGTTAATTTTAATGCACAGGATATGGAAACATTATTTTATAACATATTTATATTTCTTGTAGAATTTATGCTCATTGAAGTAGTTTACGGAAGATCCTTGTATAGTAACTATAGCATTTATATTTTTCATTAAATCTAAATGATATTAATTTTTTTTTTTTTTTTTTTTTTGGCGAGAATTTCAAACGAAGAAACCTAATATGTTCGCAAAAAATCTAAATAAGTGAAGATAAATGAAACTGGAGGAAATGTTTGTTAAATAAAAACTAATTTTCTTACTTTGAAATAAAGTTGATAGTAGGAATTCAGAATGCCAATGCTTTCGGAGTATTTGCATCAACAAGGAAATCGACATAACAGTTGATCAGGATATCTAAAATTAAATTCGAAGGAACAAATCGTTCTACTATCATTTGAAATAGAATCCGAAATCTTAACACATTATTAATACTAATAAATCAGATACGCTGATATTTGTAGAAATTAGTTCCAAAGATCGATGTTTTAAAAGAGGTTTAGTATTAAAAAATGTATCTCATACTACCAAGACCAAAGACCATATAAATTCTTATATAATTATATCAATATATTATCAGCTGAGAACTGTTAGAGAATAGTTCTAATAGTTTCAAACATTTAAAACCAAATGAAAACTAAAAACTAGTCAAGGTCAATGGCCGATCCTAGTTCTGGAACTTTTTATGAGATGAACCTGTCACTTTTACATGCGATTTTAATTGGAAAGAGGTATTTTATTAGACCTGAGACCAATTGTTGACCGATACTAATATTAACTGTAAAATAAAACATATCAATAGGGAATATTACATCAGACTACACAGAAAAAATTATGGCTGAAATTTTTCTTTACAAATCATTTATTGGATTTAAATTAGTAGCCTCTTGGCACAGGTCACAGGACTCATCCAAAGGACATGTTTAAATTGTTTTAAATTGTTAAATAGTGAGTCTGTTTATGTTAACTAGTTCTCAATTGTAACGAATGGTGCCGAGTTAGGAGTTAATTGGTACTCAACTGTCATTGAGTTAATGGGCCGTTAGTGCAATTGAAACAAATTTCCTACAGGGATGTGTCACATTCCATAAATATGTTTCTATATAAAATGCATAACAACTGCATTATTGTTGTTAAACCCTTGGAGTATATCTGTATGGAGACTACGTAAAATATACACAATAAATTTCAATATATTTTGTCCTTAGGTCACAAAATTCCTGTGTAGCACTATTTTTTAAATATTTCTCAAAATTGCGACACGGTCCCGTCCCTCGGAAAGGAATTCCTAATATATGGATATAAATTTAATTTGGGTCTTATACAAATATTGCAAAATGCTTTTTCTTGGAAATACTTCCGAAACTTGTTAACCGTCGAAGATATCTTAATCAAATTTTTCATTTTCAGAGTTGAGGAACTTTTAAGTAGATTTGATGGAGATTAGATTCCAAGCGGTTATTAGATTTAAATTAAATTGAATTCAATAACAAATATTATTTGGTTTTAATATTTTATTTTATTGTTTGGAAATATTTTTCAATTCAATACAACAATGTTCCGTAATTTTTAACAAATAAAGATTTAAATTTTATTAATAAATTCTTTGATTTAAATTATTAAAATCAAACAATTTATTAATAAAATTTAAATCTTTATTTGTTAAATTTTGGTCGTTAATATTTTGAAAACTTATTGGCGTCTGACAAGAAATAAACAAAAAGAAAATATATTTATTAAAATAATTTCTATACAACATTTTGTGGACATTCAAGGGTAAGCTATGTTCTACATATTAATTAGTTGAAGGTTATCTAAATGTCACATATAATATTATCCTAATGTTTCTAAGAAGAGTTTTCGGCAATAAATAAAGTTTCTAAAAATTGATCAAACGAAGTGCATCCTCCTGTTTGAAGTAATTTTGAGTCAAAATTCAACTGTGACTCTTCTCGATATCTGCTATTTTACAAAGGTAGGTAACAGTTACTCAGTAATTTAAATTCAACGAGAGAAGAAGATATAGTCGGTCAAGCCCGACCATATGATACCCTACACCATTTCCTATGTGTACCAAAATTCGAAAAGGAGCAAATTATGGACCTATACTTGTATTAAGATTCACATGTATTAATGCACTTTTTGCTGATTCCCGAAATTGGGTCTTATATGGGAGCTACGGTCAGTTATGGACCGATCAGCATGAAATTTAGCACTGTCATTATACCTGTAAAAATGTTATTTGTGTCGAACATTATGTTAATACTATTTTTATGGGATTTATGCACCTTAAAGTCATTTTCGAAAGAGGGGTTTATATGGGACCTATGGTCAATCATGGACCGATCTTCAAGAAATTTGGCACACAGATTTAAGCTTACATAAAAAATTTCTTATAAAAAAAATTTCTGTTAAATTTCATTGAAATGTTTAAATTTTTAAGGTATTTTTGAGTGTTAAAACTCTATACCGGGAAAACAATAGCGACCTGTACTTTGCGCACAATCTTTACATGGACAGCCAACCAGCCAAATAGACGGACGGACGGATATCGTTAAATCGACTCAGAAATTGATTCTGAGCCGAACGGTGTAGGAAATTTTTTTCTCTACGTTACAATATTTTCACAAACACATAATACCCCAACCATCTTTGGTGGTGTAGGGTATAATAAGTGGTTTCTAATGTTTTTCTTCAATATTTCTAAAGCACAGTTTGTCGACTGGGAAAGAATTTCTTGCTTAATATAGTGGAACATCACGCCTTTCTAGCTAAAGAACACAATGTATTTTCCGGTAAGTTTTCATCTGAATATTTATTTTATTAAATAATATGATCCAATTTTATAGGTGTCGATCCATTGTGGAACAATTGGAGAGATTGGATGCGTCTGTTTATTCAAATTATTTATTTATTCATTTTTCAGTTTAATGCGATTTATGCTCGTTGAATTGATTTTGTGTAAAGAGATTTATTTGGAAGCTATGGTTAATTATGGAACGATCTTCTCGAAATTCGGTACACAAATTTATATTTATATAGAACTTAAACTTGGTAAACCGATTTAATCGAATCAGAAAGTGATTCTAGTCGATTGGTATAAATTAATGTGATTCTTGGACCAATATTTTTAGTTGTAACAAACGCATAATACCCCAACTACCTATGGTGGTGTCGCATATAAATATTTATTCAAACAATACTCTTAAATTTAGCTAAATTTCTTAATTTTATAACAATTCTATGCTTCTTTCCTACTTCCATTTTGTTGAACACATTTATCACAAGACAATTTATTTTAAAACTAAATTATTTTCATACGTGCTATAATTTTATAAAATATTTCTTTAATTTTATTCTATACATAAAAATACAAATATATAATATAATACTTTTTTTTCGAGTAACAATTGTAACAAATTGACCGGAAGTAACCTTTAGTCTAGCATATGTTACATTAAATATCAAAAAAATAAAAAAAAATAAAAAAATTTTTGCCACCTTTTGTAAATATATTTCAGTTTTGTTAGGGTTACCATCATATGTTCTTAGAATTTTCATGATTAAAGGATATCCTTTTTATAAAACTTCTTACATCTCACTCACTCTCTATCTTTGTATTGGGTATTCCAAAATAAATCCACAAACACATATGTATGGATGTATGTATGTATGTGAATTTCTTTTTGTATAATATAAAATATTTACTTTAAAACTTATTGACTTGGTCAAATGTGATTTCTGGCCACTGAGGTTGATTATGGTTGACTACTTGGTCAATTTATATTTTTATTTTTTCTTCTTTTTTTTGCTCTCTTTTAAATTAACTTCCATTTTCAGTTTTACTTTTTTTTGCCTTTTTTTATAAACCCATCCTTTGGTGTAAATAAGCCACATTGTAAATATTTGTGTAGTGTTTTTTGGGGAGGAGGGGGGTACAATCAAGCAGAAGACTAAATGTGTAACCAATTGTATCTTATAATTCTTAGTAGACCCTTTTCATTGAGCGGTCTTTTTTTTTCTTCCTCCAACATTAGTAGTTTTTTTCTTCCTCCAACATTAGTAGTCTTTTCTTGCTGGCTATTTGACAATAAAAAAAAGACATACCCAGATGTATTTAAAGAATTATAGATTGTCTTTATTTTGCTATTTTATTGGTTTAGGCAAGGGTTTCGATTTAAACATATCTATTAATAAAATTTCCAATATGTCATTATATATTAGGATGGGAATTTATAACAAGGATATGGAATAAGTTTAAAAGAATTTATTTATTTATTTATTTATTTAGAAAATTTTGGTAACGGAAATTCTAACAACTTTTAAGAAAGAAATATTTAGAAAAAGATATCTTTTTTTTCAATCTTTTAAAACAATCAATGAATACTTCAAACAAATTTTAAAAATTTTCTACGGTTTTCAATATAAATAAGCGTTAAAACGATGTCATTATTATCACCCAAAAAAGAAACAAAAAAATCTTTAAATTTTGCTAAAAAAAAAATCTGTGTAAAATTTACCCAAAAGGAACAATTTTTATCACTTTGGCATGTGTTGCTAAGTGTGAAATTATAATTTCAAGCTTAATTATGAAACATTATTACATCGATATTGTCCTTTTGCACAAATTCCTGCAAATAGTTTGCGCCAAAAAAAAGAAAAAAATAAAATAAATTTTTGTGTATAAAAGATGACCATTTTTGTAGCAACTACTCGAATGTAAAAAATCAATTTGTTTCACCACTGGTTTATAAGGTCTACCACATTCATACATATACAAATACACAAATGACAGTAGGGTGCTGCTTAACACAATATAATAATCGATCAATTATATATGCGATAATATGTTGAGTACAAAATTTTAAGGTTTAAAATAACACAAATTTTATACATAATTTTGCACAAATAAAATGAAGACAAAAAAATTAAATATCCTACCAACTAAATGATTAGTGACAAGCGTATAAATTTTGAGGGATTTATTGAAGAAAGTGTAACTAATTAAGCGGCAAGCTGAAGTGGAAAACAAAATAATAACTAAATCAATCAATAGTATTTTTTAAATCGTAAAATGTTTGATTTTTTTAAGAATTTCTTTATAGTTATGTATACATTTCAATTAAGGACTTGTATTTCTTGGGAATCCTATCCACCCTTACTTTAACATTTACTTTGCATTCTCCCTTTTTATAATTCTCTTTCTCTTTTTTTTTCTGGTGATAATTGTGGTTTCATGTTACACACATGGTCATACATTAGTTTACATAACATGTAGCAAAAGTAATTAGCGACAATTTCGGAAAAAAAAAAACTTTTCAACATAACTGCTGACTGCACCACTTAAGCCAAAATTACAACAAATAGCAAAAGAAAAAACATGTAAAAAAGGAGTCACGCTCATCTCTGAGTGTTTGTATGCCTGCAGTTAGTTAACACTCGTTTAAGCAGCTCTTGGTATTTATTGTTAAGAATTATTTAATGAGTGTTGCGTTAATTTTGACACTTGTGTATAAACATGACATTTTTTTAACTGTTACATAAATATTATGTTAATTTTTATATAATTGTTGTAAATAAATTCCCACGAATTACGGCGCCACTGTTGAAGTGTTTTATCCTTAAGAATGTTACTAGTTTTATTTGTTTTACTAATAAGATGAAAATCATATGGAAAAAAGAATGTGTCTGTTTAGATATCAAATTCATAAGATATCATATATTTTGATGTGTTGGTTCTACCGAACAGAGGCAATTCCTTAAAGATGCTTTTAAACGAATGTTATTTTGGACTACCATCTGCCTGTGTTACATTATAATCCATAAACTTTGTTTTGGTTGCGCAAAATATAAATCGTAAATTGCAACTTCCTTCGAACTGAATGAGGTTATAGAATGCAAATCTATAACCTCAACTTTAAAACATTTCGCTCTCCAATATACAAAGAAGTCATGGTCGCAGAATAGAATCATGGTAGTGGTATCTTCAGGCTGTATGACTCAAACAAACTAGGAAGGATTTTAAGACAAAATCCCCACATCTCTTGAAGAAAAGTGCAATAAAAAGTTAATTGCTTTAAATTTTGATCAGAAATCTAGCCTGAATACGTATGAAATAAGATAAAAATATTATTTGTAACTGAAGAAAAAAAATTAAAGGAAAAGATAACATGAACGTAATTCAGAAAATATAGTATATCAAAGAAATCAAAATTCCCAACAAAGCTTTTAATTTGGGAATATCCATATGCATATGCGAGAAAAAGATATACATGAAGGATGGCCTTTGGAAAGGACATTTCCCTTTTGTAAAACAAACTAGGAAGGATTTTAAGACAAAATCCCCACATCTCTTGAAGAAAAGTGCAATAAAAAGTTAATTGCTTTAAATTTTGATCAGAAATCTAGCCTGAATACGTATGAAATAAGATAAAATATGGTTTGTAACTCAAGAAAAAAAATTTAAAGGAAAAGACGAGAGAAGAAGGTAAAATAAGTCGGTCAAGACCGATCATATGATACCCTACACATTGCCCTATGTGTACCAAAATTCAGGAAGAGCCAATATGGACCTATGCTTTGCATTAAAGTGGAATATAAAATCATACTATTGCAGAATATTAACCGTCGATTCTAAGATTCACATGTATTTATAGCACTTTTGGTGATTCCCGAAATTGGTTCCTTATATGGGAGCTATGGTCAATTATGGACTGATCTTCATGAAATGCAAGGGTCACTTATACTTATATAAATGTTATGTGTGTCGAATATTAAATTAATATTAACATTTTTATGGATTTAATGCATGTTTAGTGATTTTCGAAGAGGGTTTATATGGGAGCTATGGCCAATTATGGACCGATCTTTCATGAAATTTGCCACATGGATTTATGCTTATGCCTAAAACTATATTGTTGTTAAATTTCATTAAATATTTTAAATTTCTAAAGTATTTTTTGAGTGTTAAACCTATTTTCGGAGCACATTTTGTATGGGGGCTAGGTGAAATAATGAGGCCGATCATGAACCAAAAAATCGTAATATGCTTCGTTCTTGTGCCAAAAAAATCAATTTGTACGCTAATTTCATCAATTATCTCTAAATTTGCGACCTGTACTTTTTGCGGGGCAACAAGCTTTACACTTACAGCCAGCACCACCAGACGGACGTGACATCGTTAAATCGACTCAAAAAGTGATTCATGAGTCGAAACGGTATACTTTAGGTGGGTGTAAAGGAAATTTTTTTTTTTCTCTGCGTTACCAAATATTTGCACAAACACATAATACCCCAACCACCATTTGGCGGTGTAGGGTAATAATAACATGAAAGTAATTCAGAAGAATTTTTTCATAATTTTTATAAATGTAAATGAAACATTCAAACAGAACTGACGTTTCTCAAACTTCCTAGCCAGAATTTACTATCTTGCATATGCTTAAGGGATTAAGCTGCAAAATAATAGTATATCAAAAGGAATCAAATCCCAGGAAGCTTTTAATTTGGGAATATCCATATGCATATGCGAGAAAAAGATATACATGAAGGATGGCCTTTGGAAAGGACATTTCCCTTTTGTAAAAAAATACAGTGTATCTTCTGTTTTCTGGTCTGTTCCCGATTTTTCTCATTACAACAAAAACATGAAACGGTAACAAAGAAATTGTCAGTGTTTGTATCGAAAGAGGCTACTGTCCGTAATTCTATGAAATTGAAAGATATTATGCTTCAGTAAAAATATAATTTGAAGGACATTGAAAGCATATCATAAAATTAAATGGAGTTCAAAAATAATTGGACCTATTTGAGTAAAAAATGAACCGAACGATAATAAAATCTTTAATTAGAACAATTCTGGAAAATAACAGATATTCCCTTAAAAGGCAATAGTAAATAATTTATTCTTTTATGCTTAGAGCTTGAACATAACACTCATTGATAAAAATATTACTTTCAAAAATGCACCAATTGGTTTAGTTTCTATAAACAGATTTTTTTCATGAGCAGTCCTTAGTTTTTGATTCTTCGATTTGGATTTTAATAAATGCCCAAATTGTGTTGGTATCAATGTATATTCCTCAAAATATAATTTGCAAAAGAGATAACAAGATGGACAATTAAAGATTGCAGCTATTTTATGGTCCTTCGAACCAGATTTCTCAACGTAGAGTGGTACTACAACTTTTTTTTAATAAATCTTTAAATAGCGCATCGTTCAAGATATAGCGTATAGTTCAAGATATTCAACATGGTCGGAGTTTAAATGTTTTTCATCTCCTAGTGAATTAAGGTGAAGAAAGTAAGCTTCCTTGGTTAGTATGTAATTTTTTTAAAAAACTCATTTATGAATGAAAAAATACAAGTAGATAGTCCTTGTAGGTTATCTCTTTTAATTTAAGAGATATTTAAGTCGAAGCTAATTTTATCCCCATTTTAGATAAATTCACCTATCCAATAAAAATGTATTTTTGTCTGTATATGAAATTGACATTTTTGAGGTTATTTTTCAATAAGAATGTAATATTCCTTCACTTCTAAAATATTTCTGTTTCTGTTCCGGACTAAAGAATTTTTGTAATATTTTGCAATGAAATCTTAACATACCTCCATACCCCATCTAAAGTGTATGGAGGTTTGGAGTTTTTTTTAACTTTTTTTCTTAAATTCAAAATATCAATGAATATATATATTTACAATAAAACTCCTACTACTTTTACAACGTTATTTTTTGAAAAAAGTTTTTCTCGGATTGGAATATTGGGTGTTTTCGTATAAAAGAAAGTAGGAGTTTTTAATTCCCTGATTTTAGAACAACTTTAGCAATATTGTGACAAAATTTCGTTATAATACCTATACTTGTTTAAATCTTATTTATATTTAGATATTTCTAAATATTCACGAGCTACAGAATTATCTCCAAAAATCGATTTGGTACCATAGTTCAACGTTTATAACGAAGGGAATTTTAATCTATAATCGTTCAAAGCAATGGTAACTAAATAATACTTTCCCACATAAAATTTACAATATTACCAAATGGCGGTAACTATTTGTATTTCCGTTGACACACTTATTACTTTTATATGGCGATATCCAGGAATTGATGGCTGCTCACCATTAAAGTACCTACCACCTTCTGCGTGCTATGCAGACTTTCGCCAACTAAGTCGCTGCAGTACAAAACGAATTTGTAATTTACTCAAAACTAGTTATTTCACTACTCAAAGAAAAATAATAACAACTCATTACCAGATAATGAGTGTAATAAGTAGAAGTAATTACCAAAAGCTAACATATTTTTTTCTTATCAATGATTTAGTGCTAACTTCAATATTTTAGAAATAGTTAATACTTATTTAAGGAGTGCGTAATTTCGCAATGGTCAAACTTACAGTTTTGGCTTTTTTAAAATTAACTGATATTAAATTACAGTTCATAGAAAAATATATATTTTTTTTATTCCCAACCATTACTTATGAACTCTTGAACCACTTTTAAAAACTGGAGAGATTTAATAGTTATTTCAGTCACTTTTTTAAAGCAGTTTGCCTATTTCATTTTAAAATCTTCCATATTTTTTTTCTTTTCACAAGTATTCAATATCTTTCCACTGATCTTAGTTCTGGAAAGTTTCGAAAATCGACTTCTTTAGGTACAAAAACTATATTATTGGTTTGGTGTCAGGCTAGTGCTTCTTTATCGTAGTGACATGATGCCAAATTGGCCGAAAAATCTGTGGACATATTGAAAGCCTCGGTATTTATAGAGCATAGTATTAGCAATATAAAAATTTTGACCCAGAAGATTCGAAGATTCATCCAGCAGTCGTAAGAAATTTGATTTTAATTTCCCTGCCTTATTCTAGGCTTCTCAATTTTTTGCAGCATTTCTTACTGCAATTATGCCCTAATTTGACTCACACTAGCTCTAGCCTAGAGAGATATATGGAGACCCCTTTCCAAACTTAAAATTATACGTCCCTTTGCTATGGATTTGTGAAATTTTATAAAAATCCAAACCAACCGATTAGAATTTATAGATTTATTTCCAAACATTTTTGATTCTGCTCCACAAAAAAAGTATTCCACAGGAAATATTATGAAACAATTGAATTTTATTATCTAGGGAAAAATGGAAG
>MINK01176849.1:0-10748 GCA_001735545.1 Phormia regina | reverse complement strand
TAAAGAAAATTATCGATAATTTTTTTCTATTTTAAAGAAAATTATCTATATTTTTTTCGATTAAAAAAAAAAAACAATTATCGATAATTTTTTTCTATTTTAAAGAAAATTATCGATAATTTTTTTCTATTTTAAAGAAAATGATAATTTTTTTCTATTAAAAAAAAATGATCGATTTTTTTCTATTTTAAAGAAACTTATCGATAATTTTTTTCTATTTTAAAGAAAATTATCGATAATTTTTTTCTATTTTAAAGAAAATTATCGATAATTTTTTTCTATTTTAATGAAAATTATTGATAATTTTTTTCTATTAAAAAATGATCGATTTTTTTCTATTTTAAAGAAAATTATCGATATTTTTTTCTATTTTAAAGAAAATTATCGATAATTTTTTCTATTTTAAAGAAAATTATCAATAATTGTTTTCTATTCTAAAGAAAATTATCGATAATTTCATCTATTCTAAAGAAAAGTATCGATAATTTCATCTATTCTAAAGAAAAGTATCGATAATTTCATTTATTCCAAAGAAAAATGTCGATAATTTTGTTTAATGAAAATATTCTAAAGAAATTTATCGATATTTTTTTCTATTCTAAAGAAAATTATCGATATTTTTTCTATTCTAAAGAATATTATCGATAATTTTTCTATTCTAAAGAATTTTCTTTGGAAAATGTTTCTATTTAAAAAAAATACCGATAATTTTTCTCTTCTAAAGCAATATATCGATTTTCGATTTATCGATAATTTTCCTTTCTAAATAAATTATCGATAATTTTTTTTAATGAAAATATTCTAAAGAAAATTATCGATTTTTTTTCTATTCTAAAGAAAATTATCGATTATTTTTTTCTATTCTAAAGAAAATTATCGAAAAATGTTTCTATATTCTAAAGAAAATTATCGATAATTTTTTTTTATTCTAAAATAAATTATCAAAAAATGTTTCTATTTTAAAAAAATACCGATGAATTTTCTATTCTAAAGAAAATTATCGACAATTTTTTCTATTTTAAAGAAAATTTTCGATCTATTCTAAAGAAAATTATCGAAAAATGTTCCTATTTTTAAAAAATACCGATAATTTTTCTCTTCTAAAGCAATTTATCGATAATTTTTTGTTATATTTTAAAGAAAATTATCGATTATTTTTTCTATTCCAAAGAAAATTATCGAAATTATCCATAATTCTTTTCTCCTCTAAAGAAAACTATCGAAATTGTTTTTCCTTTCTAAGAAAAATTATCGATAATTTACTTTCTTTCCTAACGAAAATTATCGATAAGTTTTTCTATTTAAAAAAAAGTAAATAAAATAAAATTTATAAGATCATAAGATACATAAAATACTTTGCAAAAATAACTAAAAAGTTTTAAAGCAAAAAATTCTTTTCTAAACAAATTATCGATAATTTTTTCTATTCTAAAGAAACTTATCGAATTTTTTTCTCTTCTAAGAAATAATTAAAATAAAATTTATAAAATCATAAAATATATAAAAATACTTCACAAAAACACCTAAAAAGCTTTAAAGCAAAAAAATGCTAACTACTCTTTTGATCAAGTATTTTCAAAATGTTTAATAGGGCAGCAGTTCTAATATATATTTTTTAACTATAATCACACTTTATCCATAAATTAATATAAAATAAAACAAATAAAAATAATAATTTTAATAACTTAGAACTATTTAACTGAAAACAAAAATCATCACCAAACCAAATAAAAAATTTATTTCAAATAAAAATCAAGACAATAAAAGAAAATTTTTTAAAATCCATAACCAAAAAAAATTTAAAAAAAGAGAATCCATCCCATTTTAGTTTAGAGAAATTAAATTATAAGAAAACAAAAACAAACAATAGAACCAAAGAACGAAAAGTTGCATTAAACCAATCTTGAAGTAGTAAAAGTAGATTTATTTTGAAAACTCACCTCCTCAGAGGCATTAGCATAAGAGCTGCGTTCTTTTTCTTTATCCCTTAGTTGAGCTTTTAAATTTTCAATTTCCTTGATAAATTCATCACGTTCTTGTTCACGTTCGGCGGCTTGTTCCTCCAGGAACTGACGGGTGGCCTTTAATTGTTTATCGGCCGTAATAATCTGAGATTTGAGCGTTTTTTTATAATTTTTGATATGAAATATTTTTTTTTTTTTTTAATAATAAATACTTACAAAGAAAATTATACTTAAAATAATTAAGTAGCCTTAATTAAATATATACTTAATATTATAATGTATTATGTTGATATGAATAATATTTTCAAAAAGTTTTTTCAAAACTTTAGAAGAAAAATTTAAAAAAAATATATATAATAATTTCTTCACGAGAAAAAGTTTAAGATTTTAAGTTAATTTTTGAGCGAATGTTTGCAGGTATTTTCAATGGGAAAATAATCTCGTAATCTGAGTTATTTTCATAATCCTAAGTTATTTCCTAAACAAAAATAAGATAAGAATCTGAGTTATTCTCTACAGGAAAATAAGCTCAGAATCTGATCTATTTTTTATAAGAAAATTAGAATGAATTTTCAGTGGAAATTAAACTTAGAATCAGAAAACAAACTCAAAATCTCACAATTTTCTATAGGAAATTAAGATCAGAATTTGAGATATTTTTAATAAGAAAATAAGATCACAATCTGAATTATTTTGTATAGGAAAATAAGATCAGAATCTGAGTTATTTTCTGTACAAAATAAAATCAGTATATAATTTAATTTCTGTAGGAAAATAATCCCTGAATCTGATTTAATTTCTGTAAGAAAAATATTGTTCTGAGATTTTATAAAACATATCATTTTTTATATCCAAACTACAGTATTTTTCAAGTTATTACAATATCAAGAGCATGCTGGCAAATACGTATTACCATTTTTTTATTTACTAATCCAATATTTACAAAACTACTCTACATTTGTCCTTATTTAAAAAAAAAAGGAAAAATAAATATAACTTACCTGTGACTGCAAATCCTCACGATCCTTTTTACTGCACTCTACTACTTTATCACCCTCGCGGCAAAAATCTTCAATCATTTGTAGCAGTTGAACGGTAGAATCATTACCTTGTTGTTTCTGTGTAGGAGTTGATAATATATTGCGGGCTTTTTCTTGCAACAAAGCAAAACTTGAAGATGAATGTTCCGAATGTGACAAACGTTGTGGTGATTTCATAGAACCCAAACCATAACCTTCATTATATTCTATGTTGTTTAGAGAACTTAATTGTGATAATTGATCTCTTAAATGTTGTAACTCTTGTCCTAATTCCGAGTTACGTGATATGGTATGTTCCAATTCATGCTGGAGGCGTACACGATCATTTTCAGATTTAACCAAACGATTTTTTAATTCCACCAATTGGAAGTTTAATTCTGAAGCATTATTTGTGGTGCAAGAATTGTTATCCAAATAGAATTTATTAAGATCGGGAGGAAGAGAGCTAAGATTTTGTGACATTTGTATTAAAGATGATTGATGAGTGGGCAATTGTTGTTCATTAAGAGAATTGACACGTATAAATTTACGTTGTTGTTGCATTTTTAAATCATCCTCTTGTTCACTATCATGTTTCTCACGTTCACTAGAGAAACTTTCTCTTCTCTCTTTGCTGTCATGTTTCTTAACAACTTCTTCGGATAAATGCAATAAATAAGAAGCTTCCGAACGTAAACGTTCTAAACATTCTTTAAGATCAAAATCTTCACTTGTATCTGCATTTTTATCACTAACATATTGTACTAAACTAGGATCTTCTACAACTTCTAATAGACTTTGTACATCGGGTATCATACGTAATTTGCTGCTATTTAAAGTCTCATTTAAAAGTGACGTATTGAGAGTAAAATTTTCTAGAGCATGTTCTTCGAGAGTACGATTACAGGAAAGTAGACGTTGTACTTCTTCTGCTAGATTTTCGGTAATATCATTCTCACAATTGGCCACACATTTTAATAATTCCGATAGAACTTGTCTGAAAGCTTTCGAAAGCTCACGTAAACTATCACGTTCACTGAGCAATTTATCAAAATCGCGTACTGAATCAAACGTTGAATGACGTTTGTTCTTGCGATTTAGTTGTTTTTCATAGTCTTGTTTTAAGCGAGACATCTGAAAGAGAGAGAGAGAGAAAGAGAAGGATTTTTTAAAAAAAAAATTTGAGTCTGCGTTACTATATTAAGGGACATAAGCTCAGAGTCTGAGATATTTTATATAGAAAAATTAGGCCATAATCTGAGTTATTTTCTATAGAAAAACAAGCTCAGAATCTGAGTTACTTTTTGTAAATTCAAAAGCTCAAAATATGGGTTATTTATGATAATGAATTTAAATCAGAATTTGTGTAATTTTTTATAGAAAAAATAGTTCAGAGAATAAGTTATTTTCTATAGGAGAAATAAGATCAGAATTTATTTCTTTTTTTTATAGAAAATTAGGCTCAAAATCTGAGTTATTTTCTATATTAAATTTAGTTCAGAAGATGTGTTATTTTTTATAGAAAAATATCATAGAGAATAAGTTATTTTCTATAGGAAATATAGCTAAGATTCGTAGCTATTTTCTATAGAAAAATAAGCTCAAAATCTGAGTAATTTTCTACAGGAAAATAATCTCACCATCTTAGTAATTTCCCATGGAATCTGAATTACTTTTAATACGAAAGTAAGCGCAGAATCTGGGTTATTTTCTAAAGTAAAGGAAAATAAGCTCAGAATCTGAGTTATTTTCTATAGAAAACTAAACTCAGAATATGAGTTATATTCCATAGGAAAATAAGCTTAGAATCTGAGTTATTTTCTGTAGAAAAATAAGCCCATAATACGAGTTATTTCCTAAAGAAAATAAACCTAGAATCCAAGTTAAGCTCAGAATTTGAGCTATTTTCCATAAGAAAGAAAGCTGAGAATATAAATTATTTTATAAAGGAAAATAAGTTATAAAACTGAGTAACAAGAGAGCGTTTAACAAATCACAAAACTTACCTCATCAGCATGTTTAATTTGTAATTGTGCAATTTCCAATTGACTTTTAGCCGTAAATTTCTCTCTCAATAATATTAATTCTTTTGGCCAATGTTGATCATCTGTTGTTGATTCCGATAATAAAGTCTGCAATGAAAAAAAACAATAATAATATTAAAACGGAAATGCATCAGAAAATAAATAAAGAAATAATTATATTCCACCTAAAAGTTTATAGTGTGTATGATAAAATAATTTTTATTTATAAATCTTTAAAATTTGTTTTATTTATACTTTGTTTTATTTATACTTTTTTTCTTTAAGACAAAAAAAGTTTATAATATTATGGCTGTAAAACTTCAACAGCTGGATGTATAGGGAAGAATTTTCTGATGCTTTTGTTATGTCTACAAAATGCCCTGACGGAAATGTGTAAAAAGTTTTGGCGGACAAGAGAAATTTGTGTTAAAAAAAACTTGGACATATTGTTTATAAAAAAAACGAAACAACTTTTTTTGGTGATAAACATATGAGTTACACATGTTGGAATAATATTAAAGGAATGAGTTTAATTTGTTGTTGTGTTATTCTTTTTATTGGGAAAAATAAGCACAGAGGGGCATAGAACTATAAAAGGGAATAAATAGTTTTTATGGAAGCTTTTTACAATGTAAATGATGCAACTAGTAATAAAATAAAGAAGAATGAAGTATTTTAAAGCAATTTAAAATTTTATAGTAATTTTACAAGAATTTTGTAAAATATGAAGATTTTATATTCGAAATTATTTTAAATTTTATAATACTTCTTTTATAAAAAGTTGTCCTTGAGTTCTTTATATGAGCAAATTAATTGAAATTCTAAGATATTTTCTTTAAAACAATGTAGCTCATTATCAGTACTCTATTCTACAACAAAATAAGCTCAGTATTAAAAAGGTTTTCTATAAGAGATAATACTGAGTATATGAGCACTTTTCTATAGGAAAATTTGTTCAGTTTTCTATAAGATAGGAAACTCAATAAGTGAACTTTTTTTCTACAGAAAAGAGTCATTTTCTCAAAATCTGAAATATTTTCATAACTCAGAATCAGAGTTATTTTCTAAAGAAAAGAAAAATAAGCTGAGAATTTGATTTAATTTTAATAAGAAAATAAGATCAGAATCTGAGTTATTTCTAAAGAAAAATAAACCCAGAATCCGATTTATTTTCTATAAGAAAATAAACCCAGAGTCCATGTTATTCTTTATAGGAAAGTAAGCTCAGTAACTGAACTAAAACAAAATTAGTTCGTTATCTGAGTTCTTTTCTATAGGAAAAGTAGCACAGTATTAGAACTCTTTTCTATAGGATAAGTAGCTCTGTATCTAAGTTCCATTCTGTAGGAAAAGTAGTTCAATATCTGGACTCTTTTCTATAGGCAACAGTAACAGAGCTCTTTTCTATAGGAAAATTAGCACATTATTTGAACTCTTTTCTATAGGAAAATTAGCACAGTATTTGAACTCTTTTCTATAGGAAAATTAGCTCAGTAACTGAGCTCTTTTCTATAAGAAAATTAAAGCTCAGTAACTGAGCTCTTTTCTATAGGAAAATAGCTCAGTAACTGAGCCTTTTCTATACGGAAACATTAGCTCAGTAACTGAGCTCTTTTTATAGAAAATTTAGTCAGTAACTGACTCTTTCTATAGGAAATAGCTCAGTAAACTGAGCTCTTTTCTATAGAAAATTAGCTCAGTAACTGAGGTCCTTTTCTATAGAAATTAGTTCAGTAAATTGAAGCTCTTTCTATACGAATATTAAGTTCAGTATCTTAGCTCTTTCTGTGGCGAAAAACGGTTAGTATCTTGCTCTATTTATAGTAAAATAGCTCAGTATTTCAGGATTCTTTTTTATAGAAAATTAGCTCAGCATCTGAGCTTCTTGAAGGAAGAGTAAGCTCAGTATCTGAACTCTTTCTGTAGTAAATTAGCCTCAGTATCTAAGCTCTTTTCTAAAAAAGAAAAAGTAGCGTCAGTCTAGCTTCTTTTATAGGAAATAGCTGGTATCTGAGCTTTTTTTTATAGGAAAATGCATCAGTAATCTGAGTCCTTTCCTGTAGAAAAATAAGGTTTGATTATCTTATACTCTTTCCTAGGAAATACTTCAATATCTGAATTCCTTTTCTATAGGAAAAGTACTCATTTATCGGACCTTTCTGTAGGAAAGTAGCTCAGATAGAAAAGAAAATCAATATCTGACTCTCGTATAGAAAAATTAGCTCAGTTCTGTATCTTCGCTATAGTACAATTAAAAAAAAATTAGATAAAAATTTATTGTTTATTTTGTTCAAAAAATTTAATATTAATTTTCCGTTCCTTCCTAAAAACAAAAAAACAAAGAAATTTAAAAAAAATTTTTAATTATCCATTTTATTAACCAAAGACGTCAATAAACAAAATAATACTTTTAAACATTTTAACATTAAAATGTTTTTAAAAATACCAAATCCATACTGTTACAATTAAAATAAACTCTTTAGAGAAATAATTAGACTTTGACAGGTAGTTTGACATTTGATCAGGGTCAAGTTTATGTTATTTTCCTCTAAAAAATCAGCAGGCTACTTTTGAATTTCTTTATGCCATTATGGGAAAATTCACGTGTGTGCCAAAATTTAAATTTGAAATCTATATAAACCGTTAAAAAAAATTTAAATTTATAACGTTCGCATATAGTTAATTTTAATAAAACATTCGAGACTCAATTTAATTGACGGACAGTTTGCCTCATAACATAACAACACAAACAAACATTAAATCCTCAAAAGTCAAACGCCAGCCATTTGTGTTTATTTATAATAAATCAAATTCAATTAAATTTGTGATGAGAGTATTGTTGTTTGCATCTTTTTGTTGAAAAAAAATCTTCCCCAATAATATTTGAAATTTGTTTTATTTGTTAATTTGTTTTTTTATTTTTTATTATAGTTAGTTGTATTGTTATAAATTTCGTTGTAAAAAAATATATATAAAACTAACGACGAACTAAGACTTCAAATTTTATTAGAAAAAAACAAGAAGAACTTTTAATTAAGAAATGTGCTGATGGATGACCCACAAAACTCAAAATTGCTTTAACAATAATACAACACAAATGGTTATGTGGAGGCTGAAGTTCCAATAAACATATTTATGCATATGTTTACACATGTTAATGTTTAGTTGAACATTTATTTAAATTTTTGTCTTACTTTACAAATTTGTTTATATATTTTCTTAGATATACATACATATGTTTTATTTTTTGTTATTACTGTTACAATTAAAATAAACTCTTTAGAGAAATAATTAGACTTTGACAGGTAGTTTGTGTTTTAAAGTGTCAAAAATTGTTTGACACTTGAGACTAAAAGCGATAATAAACAGTTTTATATTTGAGACAATAGTTCTTAAAATAGTTTTGTTAAAAGTTATTTTAAGAGTTTCATATTAAAAAGAAGTGAATTATGAAAGAAAGGTTTTTTGGGTAAGTGTTAAGATTTTGACATTTGATATTATAATGATGTGTTTNNAGCGGAATAAAATGTGTAACTTGTAATTTCCATGATTTATAATGCTTCCGAAAGAGAACTTTAACCACTTCTATGAATTTATATATTTATATTTATCAGGGAAAAGGTTAATTTCTAAGAAGATTAAAATCTCAAAAATTTATAATATTAGTAGAAATGTCAGGGCTTAAAAACTATAATGACAACACATTGTTAAAATCTACGCTTCTAGAGTTCTTATCCAGTGCTTTTTCTGCTGGGATATTTATATTTTAGAGATATCAGATCTAAGACAAAATAAGTTATTTTTTTTTTATATTAAAATAAATTAATTTTTAAAAAGTTTACATTTTTGTGTAATTTTTTAAATTTTGTATAACTTAAAGGTTTGGGTTGTGTAATATGAACTATCGACTCCGGCAACACTGATCTAGAGTTATAAATAATATAGAAATATTCTCAGAAATAGAGCTCTGTTTTCCTTTAGTTATTTTTCCAGTAAAAATAATTCAGATATTGAGCTGCACTTTCTACAAAAAGATCTCAGATACTAAGCTACTTTTTCGTCTAGAAAAGTGTTCAGATACTAAGCTACTTTTTCTATAGAAAAGTGCTCAGATACTGAGTTACTTTTCCCATACAAATGTGCTCATATACTGCGATATTTTTTCGATAGAAAAATGCTCATATAATGAACTGCTATTTCTATAGAAAATAACTCAAATTCTGAGTATTTTTCCTGCAGAAAAAACTCAGATTCTGAGCTTATTTACCTTTAGAAAAAACTCGGATTCTGAGCCTATTTTTCTATAGAAAATAACTCAAAAATTTAGCTTATTTACCTATAGAAAGTAACTGAAATTTTGAGCTTATTTTTTTGTAGAAAATAATTCGGTTTCCGAGCTTATTTGCTTATGGGAAACAACTAAGAATTTGAGATTATTTTCCTATAGAAATTATTATTTTCCTATAAAATAACTAAAACTCAAAGCATAACTCAGATTTTATGTTTAATTTTCTATAGAAATAATTTAGTTTCTGGGCTTATTTTCCTATAGAAAATAATTACAATTCTGAGCTTATTTTCCTATAGAAAATAACTCAAATTCTAAGATTATTTTCTTACAGAAAATTACTAAAATTTGAAGCCTAATTTTCCATAGAAAATAACTAATATTTTGAGCTATATTTTCCCTAGTAAATTATTTGGTTTCTGAGCTTATTTTCCTATAGAAATAATAATAACTTATATTATGAGCTTATTTTCCTATAAAAAATAACTAAAATTCTGAGCTTATTTTTCTATTGAAAATAGCTTATTTTCCTATAGAAAATAACACAGATTCTTAGCTTAGTCTCCTGATTATTTTCTCATAGAAAATAACTCAGGTTTTTAGCTTATTTTCCTATAGGAAATAGCTCAGATTTTGAGCTTATTTTTCTATAGAAAATAATTCAAATTCTGAGCTTATTCTCCTATAAGAAAAAACTCTATTATATTTTTTATTTTTGTAATTTCTTTTTTTTAACTCAATTAATTTGTTTTTCTTATCACTTTTAATTACAATAATAAAAATAAAATTACATTTACAAACAACAAAGATAGATCACTTAAGGGATCATTTATTAATGATTAAACTGTATTATCATTTTAGAAAGAAAATAAAAATAAAACAAAAATTCTATAGTCTCTGAACAAACAAAAGAATTGCATGCAATTCTAGGAGAATATCTAGCATCAATGGAAATGTTATGAACAATGTTTTAAACTACCCAACAAACTTTTCTTAAAAAAATATCTACCCAGTAATCAATTGAAAACAAATTGATTAAGACAACTAAATTTGTAGCCTCACATATTATAGCAGCCAACTATAAAGATATTTAACCCTAAAAACTTTTAGTTGTGGTTGTTTAAATACTTAAGATTAGGACAGTTTCGCTATTCAATATAACAAAAAATTAGCTAATCCTTACTATCTCTGAGCTAAAAATATCAATGAAAATCTTTCAATTTTAATGGGAAAATAAATCTTCCTTTTTAAAACTCATTCATGTAAATGTTTTTTGCCCAACTTCAAAAGTAATCTAAGAAAATGACATACATTTCATTTTACACCAGGAAGCATAAATTCAATTTTTTTATGAGAGATTTTAAAATATACATTAAATTTTATGCAGCAATTTTCGCACACGCATTTTTTTTTTTTTTTTTTTTTTTTTCTTTTCCCTTTTTTTTTATTTTTT